>APFE030902920.1:0-31670 GCA_000404065.3 Pinus taeda | reverse complement strand
ACTGAAAGTTGTAATTTTAAAATTTTAAAAATTTCCGAGTCCTTAATTTTTAGGTGTCAACAATTTCTAACTAAATTTTGAACACATATGATTTAAAAAGATATATTTAAAAAATAAGAAAAATCAAATTCGAATTCAGGTTTTTGTGATACATATTATGAATGTTATCTTTTAGTAATAATCACATCAAGGACATTTCATCAACCCTTCTAAATAATTGTCATATTTTAACATTCAAAGATTGATTATTTAGATGATCATCGTATTTAATGGTGTATGTCCATGTATCCAATTCTTCAATCTTAAAAGATATATATATAGTAATATATATATATAAATATAAATATATTAATAATATATATATTATATATATATATAATATATATATAGATAATGAAATCTTTTAAGATAGAAGAAATTGGGATCATGGCATCTACATTAAAATAGGGATGTCGATTAAATAATCAAGTTTTGACCATTAAATATGACTAAATTATTTAAGAGGTGTGATGAAATGTCCTTGATGTGATTATTACTAACAGATAGCATATAGCTATTATTATATAACAAATATGAAATAAACTATTAGTTATATTAATTTTTTTTGTATTAAATAAATTACAAGTTAAAAATTTTAAACAAATATATTGACTTAGACTTCTAGATAATAAAAACATCAAAATAACTAGTGATATTTATAAACACAAATTTCTTAAATACATTTAATTAACATATGTAAAATGAGAGAACATAAAGGATTAACTTTTTAGTGTGTAAAATTTTAAAAAATTTACAAAATTTAAATAATTTATTTGAATATAAAGCTTGGACATATTATATTGAAATTATGTTTTTTAATATGTATTATAAGAATCTAATGTTTTAATCTATGGGATAAATGTTTTCAGCTATTTAGAGTAACATATTTCACTACATATTTAGAAAGTTTTTTTATTATTAATAATAAACACAATAATATTTATAAAATGTGATTGTACGAAGGTAAGTATCAATTTTTTCTAAATAATTTAGATTTAAACTAGCTTTGTTCAAATGTTGCAAAGGAAATGCGTAAGGCATAAATTGAAGAACACAAATACAACAAAAGAATACTTTGATAAAGAGAAGAATACTTTGATAAAGAAAAAAAATACATTGAACGCTCAAATCAATGCCCCATAAACTGGAACCACTTAGTAGACATATCTATCAACATTAGGATTATACATAATGATCAAGAAATTTCCCATATACAAACAACACCTTCCACAACAACCTTTTGTCACATCCACATTTTAAAAAATGCCTTGGAACGTGATTGGAATCTCCCATATTTCATTTTTCATTATGTAGATAAATCTTCCATATTGCTATTTTCATCATGAATATTGTTAGTTCATTGTTGTAAAGTGTTCGTGTGTTAAATTTACTACTATAAGTTCGACAAGCGAAAAACATTCTTCAATTAGCATAACATATTTTTGCTTTAGCAAAATTATTAAAAAAAAACATATCTAAGACTACCAAGTTTCTCTAATAAAATATTTCTGCCTACACAAAATTACTAAAGAAAACACATATCTAAGATTGCCAAATTTCTCTAATTCTTTCTAAACCGCTCATGATGTCAATCATGTTGGATCGTTTTTTAGGGGACTCTTGTGTGCATGAAAGCCCAATACTCACAAGTTCAGTAATAAGATGAGCTTTGATTTGGTAGTTCATTTGTGTCATCACCGGCTTTCCTCAATAAATTATTGTCAATGACTTCTTCCACTTTATTTGGAAAATTAATGGTTATCCATCTGGGAAGATTCAATCCTTCCACGAACATGTTGTTGGTTGGTTTCTTTCTGGTTAAGATCTCTAACAGTACTATTCCATAACTATATACATCTCCTTTTGTTGAAACGTTTTCACCCAATCCATATTCTGCAAAATGATTCAAACCATTTTAATAAAAAAACTCAAATAAAAAGTTTATAAATATGACAAAAAGTAAGACATAAATGTATTTAACCAAACAAAAATTTATACCTAGAGCAATATAACCAATGGATCCTTTAAGTATATGTGCAGAAGTCACTGATTCTATATCATTTTCAAAAGTTAATCTTGCAATACCAAAGTCTGCTATATATCCTGTCATGTCATCTCCTAAAAGCACATTACTAAGTTTTAAATCACAATGCACCACTTGCACAAAACATTGGTGATGTAGATATATCAAACCTTGAGCTATGTCTATGGCCATTTGTAATCTTTGACTGAAGCTCAATTGGCATACATCTTCTTCACCCGGATATAACCACTTTTCCAAGCTTCCATTTTCCATATAAGGAAATACCAAAGCTTTGATATCAAAGTTTGAACAACAGGTAATGACTTTGATCAAATTCTGGTGTCTAATCTTTCTCAACGCATTACATTCACTGATAAAACTTCTTTGAGCCTCTTCATTTTGCAAATTGAGAACCTTGATTGCAACCAATGTGCCATCAGTCAAGACTCCTTTATAGACTGATCCAAAACCACCTACTCCTAACAAGTGTGCACCACTGAATACGTTAGTTGCAGAAATAATTTCCTCTTGTGAGATTCTTGGAAGGCCTAAATTCCAAGGAATAGCTTCTGTAACCTGTAATCTCGAGGAAAGCTCTCCTCGAACCCGTCCCTTGCAATATTGCCAGATTAAGAATCCAAGGAATAAAATGCATATTACAACAACAGAAATACCAACAGAGATTATTACCCTTTTAACAAGCCAATGATTATTGTGAACATTGGCAATGGGAGATGGACATGGTGGCAACTGTACCCATTGTCCGCAGAGACCGAGATTTCCCATGAATGCTCCACTCCTAAGTCTTCTGAAAATCCCGCCTTTGGAAACTTCCCCCTTCAACTTATTGAAAGAGAAGTGCAAATGGTGAAGCATTTTAAGGTTTTCTAGGGACATAGGTATTGTGCCTGACAAATTGTTTTCGCAGAAATCCAAGTCCTCCAAAGATCCCAGTTTCCCAAGTGAATCTGGAATTGGGCCATCAAATGAATTCCACGACAGATTGAGATAGTGTACTTCTATGCAACTTTCAAGTTATTTTGGAACAGAACCAGTTAATCGATTGACAACAACATTTATTTCTTGAACCATGGTCATCTTGCTAATCTCCAGAGGCAGGGGGCCTTCTAATAAATTGTTGGACAAGTTAAAGAAGAATTGCAAATTTGCAAGACCTGCAACTGTTCGTGGTATATTTCCATTAAACGTGTTGTGAGACAAGTCCAACACCTCCAATCTCAGGCAATATCCTATATTCGGGGATATGCTTCCAGATAATTTGTTTTGATCAAGGTAGAGGTCTCTCAGCTGTTTCAGTTGACCCAAAGAGTGAGGAATTTGCCCAGAGAGGTTGTTTTGGCTCAGAGATAAGAGTCCTAATCTTTGTATCGCGCCAATTTCCATTGGGATACTTCCTCGTAACTTGTTTTTGTCCAAATACAACCGTACCAACTTTTGAAGCTTGCCCAGTGTTGAAGGAATGGATCCATTGAAGATATTACACTCTAAATTAAGATATGTCAGATTAGCCAGTTGCCAATCTCTGGTGGTATTTTTCCACCTATTTCATTGTGGCTCAAATCGAACACAGACAGTCGGGAAAGCTATTGAATGGAAGAGGGTATAGTGCCAGTAAGATGATTTTCACCTGTGTATCTGTTCAAGGAAGGAGCAATTAGTTAGAGCAGTAAGAATAGGTAATGTCGGGCTGCTCCCACTTATGAGCTGATTTCGTCCTAAAAAGAGGCGTTCCAATCTGAATAGCTGACCCAACTGCACAAGCACCATCCCAGTGAGTTGATTGATCGTTAAATCGAGGACCCGGAGATGGGTACAATTAGCAAGGGTTTTTGGGATTTCCCCTCCAAGTTTATTTCCCCATAAGAATAAGTTTTCCAACTGAGATAGCCTGCCACCAAACTCCCATGGAATGTGTCCGGTTAACTGGTTATGATGCAGTTGCAGGTCTAAGAGAAGAGTACAATTAGAGAGGGAGGGTGGAATTTTCCCTAAAAGATAGTTGTGACGAAGATATAGGGTATTAAGCTGAGAAAGCCTCCCCAATTCAGAAGGAATAGAGCCATGAAGCTGGTTATAACCCAGAGACAAGTTTTTCAATGAGGACATGTTTCCAAAGGAGGTAGGAATGGAGCCAGTCAGTTTGTTTATATCTATCAAAATTTTAAAATTTAACATTTATAATTGCTTCAAGCTTGATACTCCATTATTGGTTGCTAGATAGAAGAAAAAAGTAGTTTAGCTTTAGGGTACTTAAGTGTATTTATTTTCAATTTCCAATAAGGTCCATTGAGGGTTGATAATTACTGATAATTATATTACAACTATCGCAACTATGTTGAAAACAACTATAAAATACTTTAGTTCTAGAAAGAGATTAGATTCATATTTTAGATTAAGATGATGAATGAATAAGAATTTATTCAATAATTTACCAATTCAAGTCAACAACTATAAAATACTTTAGTTGTAGAAAGAGATTAGATTCATATTTTAGATTAAGATGATGAATGAGTAAGAATTTATTCAATAATTTACCAATTCAAGTCACTGTCATCTGACTATTTTTTTGAAAACTCATATATAATATACAAAAACTAAAATGACCCAAAAAAATGAGAGTCAATTTTGGAAATATCATATTTCATGTCATGTTCTCTTGACATTATTGTAATTTTGTTACTAAAAATACAATAATTAAAGCACTAGAAACCCAAATTAACACTGATCATACAAAACCCATAAAAAAAAATAATAACCCAAAAAAATAACCATAAAAATCAGTGTTTAGAAATATTATATTTCATATTTTCTTGACTTTCGAAAAACTTTACTTAAATGTAATTTTGTTACTAAAAATACCCTATTTAAATTAAAATCCATAATACAAAAGCAGTTTAAAATCAGTGCAAACCAAAAATAATTGACATGAGAAAGAGATCACTCATCGATGTACATAATTATCAAAATTGAAGATATATGACCAAATTATTATTATTGAAATTGAGCTTAAAAAATATGTATAGAACATTCCAAAAAAATGTCGAAACATCTTAAAGACAGCAAACAAATCCCAAATTGCCTATGAAATCCTCGGTAATTCCTGAAATGCAGGAACACAAGGTATGCATGTTTTTGTTTTTGTTTTTGTGAGACGGGTGCAACGTAGCTTTACACTGATATGGATTATCAAATTAAACTTGGGGATTTTATTGAGACTTCAAAAATTAAAAATTAAATATAGTTAACGTCCATAAAATCGTCTATGGTCTCCAGAAGGTAAAAAAGTCCTCGGACATGCCTTGGTCATCTATTCGAGAAGCTTAAAAGAGAAATTGAATTCTCTATTTTGTCTGGAAGGTCAAAAATATACACCCTTAATTAGTTTATAATAATCACTGGAAATATAAAAACTTGACATCACGAACCCTACATAAAGTTCCAAGAATCAAAATGGAACTTTGATTAACTTTTTTTCAATGGAGTTTATTCGTCAGAATGGACTCTGGGAGCAAGCAGAAGATAAGTTGAAGCAGCAGACTTCTCCATTTCCCGAAACCACACGGATCTCAGTAGAGGAAACTTCCCTTTCCTGCCCACTGCCATTTCTATATATATATATAGATATCACAATCGTTAACCCTAACTCCATTACACACCAGTTATTTCATTTCTTGGCCTGCAAATAAATATTGGGTATACAGTGGGCTCTGCGTTAACTGTAATTTTGGGTGAAGATGGACGCTCCAGGTGCACAGGAAATATCGTACTATGAACATATTCAGAAGCGCCACGAGGAGAAAGGCTGTTTATATGCCTGGTTCGTATAACATCAAATATATTTATATCTCTTTCACTAATATTTTTTTTACCATATGATTTTGGTCATGTAGTTCTGATGTTTGATGTGAAAAATGGATTATATTGCAGTCTGTTTACCAAGCGGCCTTCCAGTTGGTTTTTGCTCAACCGCAGAACTCTTCAGCCAAACAGCCTCCCTAAATCATGCGGAATAGAGCCATAATGACTATTGTTAGAGAGGTCGAGCACTCAGAGAAAGGAGAGATTAGCAAGAAAAGGGGAGATGGGGCCATGTAAGCTCATACCTGTGAGATTTAGCGAAACGACTCTCTAGTGGCGTAAAGAGCATTGGACTCCAGTCCAGCTGCACAGGGACACATTGGTATTCCAGCTTCTTAATGCCATGTTTGGATCCAAGCTGAGGGTAGCCCTGAATGCCATCAGAGCCCACCTATCAAAAGCATTGTTGAGGTGAGCATGAGTTGCCGATGCAGAAAGAAACCTCATAAAGAAGACAAAAGCAGAAAGATGAACAATGGCAAGGCGGTCTCGTGGGCTTCTTGGGCTGAATAGGTGTTATCAATTGCTGGCCATACTTTCCACTTGGAATCAGTGCGCAAACCGTTTCAGCTTCTAATCTAATATCAACATTCACCATCTCATATCAGAAATACAACTCACCAGACTAATCAAGCCTATAGAATCACACTCTTCTAAGCAATGTTTTGGCTGACTCATCAACAGGCAGGCAATAAATTTAGCACACTATGGAAAAATTACCCCAGAAAACCCGTATTTCCCATCTAAAAACAAATATAATGAATTAAATCCATGAGCACTTACCACAAAGAAGACCAGAAAAATATGTTTAACATGAAATTTATACAATAAACATGCTAGATTAAAAAAAAAAAAAACTTGAAAGAGGATAATAAATCCCAAACAGTTTTTGAGAAAGTAGTTTATTATTATGAATGGAACACTTCAAAACAAAAGCAGTAAAAAATTATTCACTTCGCTCAAAACAAAGCTACTTATTGACCATGGGGTTGATAACAAAATGCAGGCGGAAATACGCAATATGTCGGGCATTAACCTTTGGGTTTGAGGAAATTTCCAAAAACAGGACAATTTTCATTATATGTCGAGGGAATTCTACATAGATCTACAGTTCAACATCCTGCAGAACTATTCGCCTCACATTACGTTGTCATTTTCTCTGCTACTGTAACGCTTTAGCTTCCCTTAGTGCAATCATTATCCTGATGCTTGCTTTATCAATGGTATACATCCATGTAACCATATCAATCTTCATCCACGTGGAGGTATCAATCTTCGCGGTGTAGTTGAGGGGAGTTAGTAACGGTCTTAAGCTATCAATCTGACGGTGGAAGATAGTTCTATCGTCTAACATAGAGAATCGAGGGTTCATAATCGCATAGCATAGCACCTAGGAAGGTTGATTACGGCGTAAATATAACTAGCATTTGCACCAGATGTTGCAAAAGAAACGCCGTAAGGCATAAATTGAAGAACACAAATACAACAAAAGAATACTTTGATAAAGAATAAAAATATATTGAACATTCAAATCAATGCCCCATTAACTAGAACCACTTAGTAGGCATATCTATCAACATTAGGATTATACACAATGATCAAGAAATTTCCCATATACAAACAACACCTTCCACAACAACCTTTTGTCACATCCACATTTAAAAAAATGCCTTGGAACATGATTGGAATCTCCCATATTGCCTTTTTCATTATGTAGATAAATCTTCCATATTGCTATTTTCATCATGAATATTGTTAGTTCATTGTTGTAAAGTGTTAGTGTGTTAAATTCAATACTATAAGATCGACAAGTGAAAAAAAAATCTCCAATTAGCATAATATGCATTTTTCTCTCACCGTGTATTGGAGCAGGGTTCACAGTCGGTTGCTGAGCCCTGAGAGATCAATTCAAATGGACAAAATCTAGCCTGTGATTCTGAGTTCCAGTGTTTAATTGATAAAAACCGTGATTTTGAATCTGAGCACATTTCAGTGGAACAACAGAAGCTAGAATTGCTAGCATTAGATGGTAAACTTGAAGAATAGAGTCTGTGGCGAGTGAGGACAACAAGCTAGAGCAGAATAGTGAATCTAGATTCCAGAACTTGGAAAATGAGGACGATGCATGTGGCCATATAATAGATGAGGAGAAGCAATCTGAACCTGCAAACAAGGGGCAAAATGATGAGATTGAAATGGACTGTTTGCCAAACGGGGACACTGAGCTGGAACCTCGTTTTCATTTAAATGATGACAATGAGCTTGAATCAGGGTGTTTTGATAATGAGGATAATGGTATTCTCACTGAAGACACGGATGGACAACAGGTTGATGAGGTGCATCATGGGAAAGATGAAATATATGATCCAGAGTCAAGTGACTTTAATGTGTCCAACAGTGGTGGGTCTTCTGACGTGGTAGATAAAAATTCTGGAGGCTACAATCACGCAGTGCAAACAGACATGCAAGAGGGTGTTGCTGTTAGTGCCTCTGATTTGGTATCTACAAGTGTTCTTGCTGGTTCAAATGGTCTGTTTACTCCTGTTTCAGAGAATTAGCAAAAGCCTGAAGCAAAGGTCACTAAGAAGAAGCTCCCGTGCTTAGTGAAAATACCAAGGCACTTGGACAACAAAATTATAACTCAAATTCGACTTGCGCAGCTAGATTTGGATGAGAAAACCCAAATCAGGGACTTCATCAAAGCAGCGATATAGATGAAGCGGGTAACATGCTTATATATCTTCGCAAGTATTTTAATTGAATATTCTTTGATGTTTTGAGCATCTAGTACATCTGTTTTAGTCTTTTGAAAATTGTTTCTTCTTCTTACTCTGTTATATTTCATATGGGCTTTTGTGTAGTCCAACAAAGAACAAATGATAGAGAGGTTGAGAGCTGCAAGGCAGGAAGAGAGGGCATTTCGTGAGGCAATCAAGTCCATTGAGAAAAAATTTGGTGCCTTGAACTCTGATTTGAGGCAATTGCAAGATGAATGGAATGATGCAGATTCTGTTCGGCAAGAAGCCTATGAAGCATTAAAGGCTCTAAAAAAACAGGAGTATGAGCTGGTAAGAAAATCACACTCATTTACATTAGCTGACTAAACTTTGTAAGATAGTGTTAACTACTGTTAGACTTTTTTTTTCCACTCATTTTTATTGTTGTGCAAAAAACAAATCAGATCATAACAAAATTCCTCATTTGTATATTCTTTCTTTTGGTTATAATGGAAAATTATGTCCACGCTATATCGAAATGTACGAATTTTGAAAGTCTTGTTGTGGTGTTCTTTTACCTATTGAAATCAGGTTATATATTCAATGTATTTCTGCCAGTTTTGACCAATGGATATCAAGATTTGAAACTACTAGGAATCTTGATGACAGGTGTAGGCTTCTGAAGAATTAATGGTGACGGATGTTCTAATGGCCTCCAATAATCTTTGAACAGTTGACATAGTTTTGGCTATTCTTGAAGCAGTTAACAAATATCTCCATGTTTAGAGGTTTTTAGGTTTGGTTGGGTGGCCATTTATATAGGGAAATGGCTTAAGCTACCTGTCATGAGCATGGCATCTGTAGCAAAGGGCATTGCAACAATTTTATTTTCATTCAAATTGTCTTTTATGATAGGCTCCATCATTTATCATATAATACATTGTGCACATTTATCATATAATACACTGATTTATGTGCAAAATAAGAGTTGGAGAGTTTCTAGTCCTGAACATTGAAAACATGGTAGCCACTTATATCAAGGTCATTGGTGATATCTTGAGGTGCCAAATTTACTGTAAGGTTAACAGGTACCTTGGTCATCTAGTACTGGCATCCTCATTTATTTCTTTTTGGCAGTTAATAATTTAATGGCCTTTCAGTTTATGGTCATCCCCAAAACCACTAGATTTAAAGAGCAGATTGAGCCATTGGACATATTAAAGAAATTAAAGAAAACCTAACTGCTTCCCTAATAGACACATAATATAATGACAAATTGCTTGCAGCTCCAAGCATCCCTTATTATAATTAAACTCCAAATTCTGTCTGAGCATCCCTTACCCCTAATAATTAAACTTCAAATTCTGTCCACCTTTAAAAGGAAAAGAAATTTGGGAAAAAAAAACATAATCCAGGAAAGCATAGTGCATGAGAGAGAATGAAGGACCTCCGCCTTTGGTTCATCCTAAGGAAGGCTCCCTTCGTTCACCAACAAGACATACTGAAATATAAAATTATAAAATTTTCATGATTTAGAGGGCGGTAAGGCCCAGAACATACAATGATATTAAACAATTGAACTCTAAATTTTCGAAGGGACATATTATTTCATATTATGTTTCATTTTTAGACCCATGTTCAATTAAATGATATAAATTAATTATTACAAAAAATTGTAAACACTGTAGGAAATAAATGTATCTTCTCTAGCTTACCTATCTGAAAGGATGATAGAGATTATGTTGAACGCCAGTGTTCATCTCAAAAATTGCCTCCATCCAGAAAACCTTCTCAGCTATCTAGCATAATGAACACTACAGAGAGAAACTAAGCACTGAGAGATATACACAAACATTGTTATACCTCCAAAAACAGGGTTATATTATTTTTGGTTTAAATCTCACCCTTTCAATTACATGTAAAAATTACATTATTAGACTTATAGTTTGAGAGTATTATCAAACTCTGGATCCTTCAGCAATTAAAACAACATGGTAAGTCCGTGTCATTATAGGTTGAGCGCTCTCGAAGTGATTTACTGTGACAATAGTGGTAATAATATAGCATCTAGAATAATGGTAGGTAATAATATACTATCTAGAATTATCAAAATAAATATGCAATGATAATCAAAATATTTTATTCATTTCCATAATATTTTAAAATGTATGATTTTATTTATTTCAATAATATTTGTGATAATATAACAAGCCCAAATACGGCCCTATCTATCAAATAAATTCTAAAATTCGTCCTATTCAGCCTATCGAGTTTTGATACCAAATACGAGTCTCCGCATACATATTCTCCTTCCTCCGTAATTGATATAGATACCTGATTTTTCATATAAAAACTCATGAATCTCTCCTTGTTTTATGTAATTATAATAAACCAGAATTAAGATATATTTATTGGAAATGAAGACTCGTCAAAAGAGCTTGTCGATTACGTTCAACATTTTTGTGTTTGCGGATTGCATTCAGTATGGTTATTTATAAGAGAGGATCCAGAATCGAACCTCGATTTTCCTTTCATATACAATTATACAATATAATCAATGGAGATTCGAACTCTTCCTTTGGTTCAGATATCTAATATGAAATTAATGAGATTCAAACCATTCACATTCAGTTTAGATATCTAACATGAAATTTGTAAACTAATATAAAAATTAAATGAGATTCGAACCCTTCACCTTCCATTCATATATCTAACATGAAATTAAATGAGATTCGAGCCCTTCCCCTTTGGTTCAGATTTCATGATATTAAATTAAGTGGTACTTTGAATAAAAAAAAAACAAAAACAAAAAACCAGTCACGCTTAAACCGATATAAAGCATTATGACTATTGAAAAAATTAAAAAATAATGAATTATTCGGGAAAAAAAGGGAAAGCTTAAATGACAAAAATTCAGACAGATATCTAATATGAAATCAAATGATATTTGAACCCATCACCTTCAGTTCAGATATCTAATTATTAATAAGAAATGAATGAGATTCGAACCCTTCACCTTCGGTTCGGATATCATAATATGAGATTGAATGACACATGATAAAAAATTTAAATGGTACTTGATAAAAATAAAACACAAAATCAGTCACGCTTTAACTGATATCAAGCATTATAAACATAAATGGAAAAAAATAATGAATTACTCCAGGAAGAAAATGGAGAAAGCTTAAATGACAAAACTTCAGACGAAAAACATAATCCAGGACATATGAGTGTTCGAGAGATAGAGGGAAAGGACGGGCTGATTTCTTCATCTACTGTCAAAATCTCGGGGCAGCGATAACTTGAGAGGAGAGTTGATTTCAGATACGGCGTAATTATAATAGCTAACCCTAAATTAAAATAATTTATCATTTTACTGCGAGAACCAAAAGATATTGCCATGATGACAGGAAACTAATCATTCAAATCAACTCACCGTACTCACTACAAACTAAACATTCAAATCAACTCGTTGTAAATATTATGTATTTTAAAGCAAGCACTGCAAAGATTATGTATTTTCAAGCAATCACGAAATTCAGAAAGATCTAATAATTCCAATATCAAAGCCAAACATTGTAAATATTATGTATTTTAAAGCAATAATGAAATTTGTAAAGGTCGGATAACTCCAGTAATAAAACGAAACATTCAAATTAAAGCAATCAAAGCCTGTGTATTTTAAAGCATTCATCAGATTTGGAAATGTCAGCGATGAATCGTTGCAGGCTTGGTAGGAAATCATACATTTTATAAACTCTAAAAGCAAAATGTTGTCCATACAAATTATTTTTCGAAGTGTACATATTGTAGTTCAAAGTCATGTGCCTGACATTTTGATGACAATTAAATTGTATTGGATGCAAAATTTGAAGCATTCGAAAATTTGAAAGAAGTGTTTATAGGATTTTGGAATGGAAATAAAGATGCCAGGTAAATAATTTATGATTTAATACACAGTTTATTCCGTTCAACAGACCCGTTCGAATACACAAATTGAAACTAGTACCTTCTTTCAAAAAAATCGAGGTAAAATGATATATGATAGTTCAAACATAATAGAAGGTCATTGGTTAAAACGATGCTTCTGCAAATTATATCACTTATCATGGCATTCACTTCATCAACAATGATCCTGCAATGCTATACACGGTGCTTTCCAAAAAAGTATTCAGGTACCAAGGTTTATTTCTTAAATACATCAAAACACAGACTATGACGCCAAAGGTCGGCCTCATAAAACAAGAATAGAAAAAAACAAAAACTAGAAACCTTAACAAATCCAAAAACTTTAAAACGACAGAAGCTTCAGAGATTTTAAGATAAAGTCCCATATCTTTTTGGCCCGAAGGTAGAAACCATCGCCAACCAGCAAAATATGCCCGGATTCCTGAACTGGTTTGGCAATTTCTTTGTCCTAAGAAATGACCCCGTTCTTACACCAGCAAGACGAGGGTCGGATAGAGAGAAAGCCTCCCCTACGCGCCGCGGAGAGATGTCCTTATGGCCGCGTCGTAAAGGCTCCTTCACTTCGACTGTCTTGCAGCCGCATTCTTCATCTACTGTCAAAATCTAGGGGCAGCGATAACTTGGGAGCGTCTGGAACGCCCATTTTAATTGTCATAACTGGAAGAATTCAGGAATACCCTTCTGGTCATTAGCCCTTCGACCATGGTGCTTTCCTCTTCCTTCTCTGATCCAGCGATGGAGTTCCCTTCAATTTCGCCTGCAAGGAAGAATGCAAAATGAGAGTTGGCCGTTACCTTCCTGGTTAAGCTAAAGGTCATATAATGGAAAATGAGAATGTAGGCAAACCGTTTCAGCTTTTAATCTAACCGCTGAAACCTTTGCAATCGTCTAACAAATAATTTTATGGTGTATAAAGATGACAGGTAGGCAAAAAGGAGGTAGGCAAAAAGGAGAGTTGATTTCAGAGGAAAAAGCCTTACGGGGTAAATATTCACACTTGTATCTGCAAATACCATCGATCTTATGGCTTTTTTGTTTGCTTCTGTTTTCGTGCTCACCGTTTATACTCCACGTCCAGGCCAGCCCCCCTGTTCAGAAGCTGCTCACTTTTGTTGGGGCGAGCCAAGCTCAGGAAGGTGGGAGAGTATACGTAAAAATCCGTCCTATCGTCGATTGACATGCCTGTAACCACAACTTTCACCCCTGATTTGGTGCAAAGTGCTGGATCTGTACATCTTATCTGATTTGGTTCAACTCAATTAGCCAAAAGAATTATAATAAACGGTTCCCCCGAGAACATTTGAGGAGATTAGCGTAGGAACTCATATTATAATTAATTTGATGATTGATCTGAATTTATATCATTATTTTGAAAGCTAAAGCTAGATGTAATCCAAATATTCTATTCATTCTCAAAACCGAATCCAAATATGAACGCGGCGAGATTCGGTATACATACATACCATTGATGATTTCAGGCAATGGAGGCTGGCTGTGGTAGACGAGTTTGGATCTGTAGAGGCAGCTATCACAACATAATGATCCAGGGATTAACATAAATATAGCCAATAACAATGAAATTGCACACCTAATAAGTGGGATGTTTGAATATAAAAACCCCATGGTTATGTTGTTCACAGTTGAAACAAAAACGAAAGAATGTGGATTGAACACACTCTCCACGATAGCTTTTATAGAGAGACTGTGGTGACCACTTTGCTTTGGGAAAGGAAGACTGGGGAATCGCTGATACATGACCAAGAATGTTACCTTTCGATTTTGATTAATACAATACAGTCAAAATTTTACAGTTGTCTAAAATAAGAAAATAGAGATTTATTTGACACTCGGATTTTGAATGACTATGAATGCAAATCTCAAGAAATAGATATTTGACCGGTTGCTTTTGAATCATCAATGAATTTTGGCTCCTCTTTTTCTTTATTTGAAATTATTATTATCATTTGGCCCTCTTTTTCTTTGTTTGGAATTATTATATGTGGGATAGTTATTTCTTAAAAGAAAATTGGAGTTAGTACAATTTACAAAAAAAAAATACACAATAGAATATTTTACCACTGCCTAAAATATAAACTTATACATATTTGACACTTGGCATTTGAATGGCCATGAATAAAATTTTCGAATACATAAGAATAGATATTTGAAATGTTGTTTTTTAATAGTGACAGATTTGGCTATTTAAAATTGGTACAATGACGAATTTGGGCTCCCACCTATTTTTGGAAGTTATTTTTCTTTGTTTGCGACTATCATAGGCCGGATAACTCTTTTCTAGAAAAATGGAGTTAGTTAAAATTAAAAAATAAATATTGTCAAATAATTTAATATAACCTATAATATTGGTTAAAGAGAGAAGCGTGATTCCCAATAATTTTCATATATTACGAAATAAGACTTGACAAAAAAAAATTTCAACAATGTATCTGAAGTAAAACTTTCATATGTAGTCATTTTTAATAGCTGGCACCTTTGACTCTCATACAATAGAAACATATATATAATACACTATATGGTTAATTTAATATATTTTATAGTTTGTGGTGTCTGGAAGGTTATTTTCATTTCAATTTATTTAGCGTGGTACAAAAGGAAAATTTTCATATCAAAAGGTTTATGAAATTATGGAAACCCACTTTGCATAAATAGAAAAATAGAATCTGGGAGAATATGGTATTCAAATTATTTGATAAGTGGAGAAGTCTCTATGTGTTGGAATTTGGTCCTTTTGATGGGTTGAAGATAACCATAATGTAAATTGAGATTTTTGACTTCAAATTTTACCAAAAATATAATAATTCATTTCAAATTATTACAAATATTATATGATAACATTGCTAAAGGGAATTTAGGGAATTGTATCCACTTCAACAATAGGAAAGACAAATTTCTTCTTTAGCAAAATTGCAAATTTGCCCCAATTTCCAGGCTAGATTACGATGATGGTAAACAAGGAGAAGATTAAAAATGTACAAAGTCCATCCTTGTTTTTGACAAGTTCGTGGAAAACGTACAAATATATGAAGTACCTTAATGTTAAGTTGATTTGATGTCATTGACAAAAATATTGTAGTAAATCCTTTCTTCACTTCCCATATAGCGTCTTACCCCAACCTTTGAGGAACTACATCACCGAGTCCCCGCTAGCAAAAGTCTTAGAGGTTGAGCTCTATAAGTTGAAAGTTAAAATTCTCATGTTGTTTTAGAAAGATTCAAGTTGGTGTTTCAGGCAGTTGCTTCATCAGTGTACCTCTAATTGTCTATTTTCGATGTCGCAAGGAGGGCGTTTGTTATCCTTGGTTCTAAATGCTCGTTGGATATCCTAGGATTTGATGAATATATCGATTCATTGGTTGCATAGATTTTTTTATTATCGATTTTCTTATAAGATGATAATTATTGCATTGTTTTGTTTTAAAGAAAAAGTTATATTTCCATTAAATAAATTGCATTCTGGTTAGAACCAATACATTCAAAAGCAAAATCAGATCTATATCCCTGCAAAATAGCTCTGACCAGAGGTAGAAGGTTTTCAGAGTTTTCTTTCCCAACTTTTCTACTACATTATCCTTATAGATTCACCAAAAAACCCCATTAAGCTATAAATACTTGCATAACATATATATATATATATATACATACCGACTAATCAACATCATTTGGCACATGTTGTAAAACTTCTTCCATCTCTGTTACCTCGGCTTCCGCTGACTGACCCACTTCCTCTAGCTCTCGCTGCATACCCCCCTGTTGAATTTCCATTTGAGTAATGATCTCCAGAGAAGGAGCACCCTGAATGCCCCTGTATTGTTCATTGTCGCCTCCCTCCCCTAAGCCAAATGCCTCCTTTAGGACTAAGACAACTGTGATTTCTACTTTTTATTTTGAGTTCTCTACCTTGCAATCAAGATTGTCAATCTTCGTCATGATGACCGTCGATGTTGCCTGGAAAATTTTCGTCCCCTCAAATTTTGTAGCTGACCTACCATGAGAGAAAAATGAGACTTAGCTTTGGATATGATTTTCCCTCCTATCCATGATATCATTTCTTCCACTTCGTTCCTGAATGCTCCAAATGGATTCTTAGGAGTGTCTCTAGCTCCATTTCGAGACAGAGCAGCCATATCCTTATCACGGAAAGGGTGTGCTGCAATCCAAAATGCAAATGGCCTGCCTTACCATCTCCTTATAGCCAAGATAAACTCCAAGTTGATGGTTCTAAAGGTCGCTTTAGATTCAATTCTCTTCATTAATTCCCTCCATGCAATCAAATTCCTTTCCATTGCTTCTTTCTCTAAGAAAAATTCCCACACAATCAACCGAAGGCAATCCTCCTCGAACTCAGTAAGCACAATACCTTCGCTACCTCTCGACATTAAATCTCAGCTGACACAATCCCAAATATCCATGATCCTATCATGCTTCATTATAATTATCCACCTGGAGAATGAGGTATCCAACTTATCTATGAGCCTCCCTCCATGTAACATATGTGTGGAAGAATAAATTACGATATTAATCTTCAAACTTATCCATCAATAAGATTATTATTTGCATGGTTGGACATAGATCATGATCCTTTCTTTTACAACAATCAATACATTTATTGATGATAACAAGGGAATCACAAAAAAAATGATAAATGGGAAACCCCTTCGACTAATGACAGTCTCAAACCTTTCCATAAGCCAAGTTCTTCTGCATGATTATTTGTAGTTACTCCTATGCCCATGGTGAACTTTTTCCAAAATTTTCCATCAGGGCAGAGAATAACCCCTCTCGCTGCAACCTCCCCCGAGATTTATTGCATTGTTAATGGTTTATTAGGGGGTTTTGTCCAAGGCCAAGTTGGCGTAGAAGGGGATTTTTGACGGCCTCTATCCTTATCATTTACTAAAATAAGATAGCAAAGCACAACTTCTCAGAGTGTAAATATATTAATAGGTGTGTCATGTTTCTCAATGACCATTTCTCATGGGTGCTTTAGGATAGAGTTAATTGGAATTTTGATTTAATTGGTGATTGGTTCTCTTGGGTTTGGTTTGCGTTGCATTCAAAAGGTTTTGGCATTTTTTGAGGATCATAACTTTGTTTATTCCATGGACTATTATGTGTAAGTAATTTTTTTCTCATTAGGCTACCTCCACATCTGCCTTTCGATTTAGGTGGTGGAACTAGGTCTTGGTCAAATGAAATATGTCGATGAAAGGTACTAGCCCTTTGGATTCAACTGAATATTTTTGACCTCCTTTCAGTGTTTGGTGGTCAGAGGAAGTGGATATGGTCTCATCTGTATACCCCCTTTCATCCTTTTTATTTTTATTAATATTATTTTGTAGATATATAAAAGTAGACATGATGTATTTCCGTACCATTATGTACTATGTCTAATATTATGAACAATAGTATCTTTTCTCCTGTATCAAATTTTCATTGGAATATTTGTGTAGAATACCTTTTTATTTACACGCATAATTTGAGAATAATTTAATTTGTTACGAAGACACTCTCAAGTAAAAATCTTAATAGTAAACCTACCTAGCCTCTATTTTTCAAGTGACATTTGGAAACAATTTCATTGTTTATGTATTGTTCATATATAAAGTGATATTTTAGTTATAATAATTATGTGCATTTATCAATTTGTATACATTATTCAACATGGATTTCATCATAATCTATATCTTCATCATTATGATGGAGTGGTGGTGTTGAATTTATTGAAATAATGAATAATATATTTTGTATTTCAAGAGATGAATGTCCATACTATTATGAGCTAAATTAAAAAGGGCTTATCACTAATATTTGATGAACCATCAAAGGAATTTTTTTTTATGATCATGATTACAAGGAAGGCCTCTAATGGCCCAAGAATTTACCCATCAACATTTTTAATTTATGTCATATAAAACATCCTTTGAAGGATTATTATTGATATGATCCTACATAGGGAGAAAATGAGGAAAAGAACTATATATTTTGATATGCTTGTTAGGGAGGAGAAAGGCCTCCGCCTTGATGCTTTGTCAAGATAGAAATCCTTCTTATGATTCTATAGACATTTTAGCCAAGTCATTGATGGAGGTGTTTTCTCAATAAAAATGCTTGAAAGTGGCTCTAGAGGAAGAGGCCTTGAGACTCTACACTACATGGATATCATGAATCCCAAGGAAAACATTATGGTTCTAGGAACCCTTATTAATCAACCAGCTGCCAATATATAATTTCTCAAGACTCAAGTCTATTCTACATTCCTTTTCTTTGCTAGATTTATTGACTTCCAAAACAAAGAGTTATTTTAATGTCATATAATTTTGTTCCTAATACGTGGTTCAAGAAATTTTTAATCTATGTATTTCTCCACTCTAACCGTACATGAGTATCCATAGTTTCCTTGGTTCACATGCCTTGACTAATATAGGAGTTTGAGACACCATCCACTATCATCCTTTTGGTTTTGCTAGTCCTTACTACTTAAATATAATGGGAGTTTTCTCTTGTGCTTCTCTTCTAACATAGATTTATAACACATATTTTGATTCCACGATTGGTTTTAGGATGAGTTCCTTTGCTATCTAGTACTGAAGAGATACATCTGATTCTTATTAGATAGGGTATGTCCATCATTGTACCAAAGGGTTACCTAGTTAAGGGAGATGGACAATATGATATTATTCACAATTCATGTAGTTGTTACAAACAGTTAGAGTGCTTTCTCATATGAATTTACCTCATTTGAAGTCCCATTCCAAAAATTAATTATGCTATAAACAAAAAAGAGATGGTTTGATGAGAAACCTCTAGTGATTTGAATTCCTCAGATTCCCCTTGTTCCCCTTGTTCCTTTTTAGACATATATATAGTCGAGTTTATAATCAATTTTAGATTCGATGTTTTACATTAAATATATACATTATATTAAATGTGTTAAAATAACTTAGCCATGGAATATCTTCTTTTAAATACAAATGTGTAAGACATTGGTGCACTCCAACACTATTTCGTTTTTACCTAGGCTAAAGTTATTTAAGATCGATAGGATCATTATATTATTTATCATCCATATTGATGCTTTCAAAGTGGTAAAACTTGGACAAATCAACTTGCAGCATGGCTGTTACAATAGGCATTTGTGCTTCATTTGTGGCAACCAAGATTTGTTTTTTCAGAATCTGAGCTTTCTGTGGAGTGTGCTCGCCTGCTGCCTCCAACTTCTTGTACTGGGGCACGTTTCTCACTTTGTTGTTGTGGATTGGTTGTCTTTGGAACTATAACATATTCAATCTGATTTTCATCATTCTGTGGATTGTGTGGAATGCTTTCTCATTGATTTCTGGATTATTTCCTGGATATTCTACTTCTTGAAATATGTTGGTGGTTTCTGTGTTTTTTCTTCTTCTATGTCTTCTGCCCATGTGGTTGAAAACTGCCATCCTTTTGGCTTTGGTGGCTTTCTTTTTTTCCTGTCTTTTTTGTTTTGTGGGCATGCATTTTGTAGATGATCAGTTTGACGACATATGTGGCATTTGGAGGCAGTGTTTTCGTAATGAAGTGGTTGGGCCCATTTCTTTTCGTTGTGGAGTAAGAGAATGTGGTCAGGTAATCCTTGACTGAGATCTACCTCCACACAGATCCTGGAAAATGTGTAGATATCCTTGGAAAGGCGCTCACTATCTACTTTTAAGAATTTGCCCAATGCATTGCCAATGCCTTCTAATACTTTGATGTGCCAAAAGTGCAGAGGTAGGTTATATAACTTTATCCACATGGGCATTTTCGAAACCACCATGGTGTTTGGGTCAAATTATGGGAATCAAGATGTCATAAAGGGGCCATCATTACCCCAGAACAATGGTCCCTCGTTCAATGCATATTCCCTGTCATTTACTGTGTCAAATTTGACAATAAAAGATCCTTTTGTACAGAGGTGGATATCACAATTTTCTATCCATATGGAGTAAATCCATTGATGAAGGCTTCCGGTTTGGGCCAAAAACCATTAAACCTGCATATCACTGCTTTAGATAAATAATCAGCCTGTATTTCATTTACCACAAGTACAACAATTGCTAATGCAGGATTTTGAGTTGTCTCCTCGATGATGTAGGCATCATGGGTTGTAGCTTGTTGTTCTATTTGCACTTGAGGTTCCATCTTCCCTTTTACTGCATCTTTGAAGGAAACAGGTCCTTTTGTGCTTGTGCCGGAGTAGCCGCCGCGGAGTCTTGTGCTAAGGCAGATGGTTGAGTCATTGAGTATGTCGTAGTATTTTAGTTTGCACTCCTCCTGCAATACTTTTCCTGTGTATGTCAGGAGTTGTTTGCAAGGTGGGATACCCGTCCTGTCTTGTATCCTTTGTTTGAGTGTTTTTATCTCCTCCCATCTCCCTATCTTAATGCACACTGTGTTCCCTTCCATAGATTTGATAAAGAGGGTACTCTGTTTGCCTTTGAGTAGTTCAAGAGTAGCTGCTTCAGGATCCAATGTTGGGGTGTTTACCTGTTCTGGCACAATTGTCGCGGCTCTCTGTTTTTTTGGGTTGTTTCCTTTACGTGCTGCATCAGTCTGCTCTGCTCCATCGGTTACGTGGTCAACCTTAGATGTGGTCTGGTTGTATGTAGCACCCGATCCAGATCTGGGCGTGTCCTCCAGCATGGGTGGGGTAACCTGGGACTAGGTCCAATAGGGTGGGGAGATTGAATCCTCTTCGGATTTGATGGTAGGACATGCTGCATAATAGAGGGTGGGCTCTACTGTCTCTTTTATCAGATTTTGTGTGGGGTCATTCTGGCCCAGTGCTGCAGCGACTGCTAATGCCATTGTTCCCTTTTCAACGATCTCAGCAACCCTTCTCCACCTCCCAGATTGGAAATGCCAGATAAGTGCAGCGTATCGTAAGTCAGGTTTATGAATAATGTGCATGTAAGGCAATACTGCCTCATCCCGTGCTGGGCTGCCAGATCTAGCACTACGGATGCCATATCTAGCATTCTGAGTGCCGAAAATCCCTTGATCTTATGACTGATACGCTGAAAAAAAAATGGCTGTATAAACCCTTACCATTTATTTCATATGCGCACGATTTTCCGCTCACCTTTTGCTTGTCAGGCCGCTCAGATGGCCGTCTCTGCATCCCATCACTATCTCTCGTGGATCTGATGCACTATTTTCCTACCTCTTGTAGTTCTTTGTGCTCAGAGGTAAGGGTAGACTCGTAGATCTCGGGAGGATTTGAGCCATCAGCGACTTTGCAAGAGGTGCGATTGTCCTGCAGCCATTGAAGCTTGATGCTGCCATCGCAGTAGCTTGTCGAGATCCACGTTCTTCCTGATTCCTGGTTTCAGAGCCGCTTCAATTGTAAACCGAAACCCTTTTCTGTTTGAAATTATTCGATATGAAAGAGATTATGAGGTTTATTAATGTGCATGTAATAATTGAACTTTGGGTTTCACAGTTTGACAATAACCATAAATAAAATTGTGATTTTATAGATGGAAATTGCAGGTTTTTCCTTGAATTGATTTGATTATAGAATTAAAATTTAAATAAGATTCATTAAATTTGATTCTAGATAATATAATATTTTAGATAATACTTTTGCTATGTTTAATATGGTATTCCTTTTAATATGTAATTGTTGAGTTTACCAAAAAGAGATAATTTGATAATGGAATGAACGTTTAACTGAACTAAGTTAAATTTAATTCTAGATGCTCTAGTATTTTAATTAGTAAATTCCCTATGCATTAAATGGTTTGAGTTTTAATATATAATTGATGAATTTTGGCTCCAAGCTATCTTTGAAAATTGTTCTTAAAGTAATGCTTCCATGTCATGTGTAGTTGTTATTAGAAGTTACGAGGAGTCAAACTAGAAGGTGATGTTTCCAGTGTATGAGTCATAATCATGACCTAGATGTGTCGAAGTCATTAATTTATGTCCTATATATTTGTACCTGTAGTGATCAATAAAATGATCAAGTGTGATTTGTCGTGTGCAATCAATCTCTCTCGTTTTTTTCAAATTTCTAACTGGGTATGAGAGCTAGATCTGGCTTGAATCCCTAAGGGAGAGCGAGGAAGATGTGGAAATTTTGATAGTTAATCCAATATAAATAATTAATTTAGGGTAAAGTGTGTGCAAGTACATAGATTTAATAGTGTGTGAGTGTTTCTTTTCTGTTGCAATATTGTTGTGTGTGTGTTTTCTATGTGAAAGCTACATGATTGTCTGGCAGAGCTTGTGGACCTGCGTACAATTTTATGAGGATCCATTCTATCTAAGTTTGATTCATTGATTTGTATACATGGTCAATCTGGAAAAAGATGGCTCACTAAAATCGATGTGGTAGAGCTGGGAAAATATGTGATCAAGAAATCACCACGCAGTGTTCGCATGGATTAGGAAGCACATAAATATTTTTATGGATCACATTGGCCAAGGGAAAAGCATATAATATGATCGGCTGGACTTGATCATAAGTGGAAAATCTATTTTATTTAGAATATTTATGGATGCTAAATCTGAAAGGTCTGTTGAGGAGGCTTCGACGATTTAACCACTTTCTGACTTCCTTCTGCGCTTTGGAATTTGCAAAGCGAGGGATGCATATAGCCGTGTGGGAGAAATACAGATAGCAATGAAACAACTCTCATTTGTCACAGTTGAATCTTATTGATCCGGGTCAGATCTTTGTTCTAAGAATTAGATCGAGAGTTGTAGTCGTTCTGTTTTAAATTAATTTGAGGTTGGATTTTAGAGGTTGTTGTCGTCAACATATATTGGGTATAGCATCTCATATCTAGATGTGAGATGTGATATATAACTAATATTGTTTTTATTAACATTGATACGCATGCTCTCTATTGTATGCATTGTGTTTAGTAGCAAAAGTTCTTTGTTGTAGCATTTTGCAAAGATGACTACCTCATCACAAATTTCTTTGAAGAAACGATAGAAATATGTGTATTTGAGTACTGGATTGGATTTTCCAGATGGGAAGAGAAATAATAATGGGAAGCATGGAAGGATTCTCGATCTTGCGACTGCGCAAGAGTCATTTGGGTCGACCATGAATGCTGGTTTATTGAAACCCACTGCTACAAATGCTAATTTGGAGATTTGATGGTCTTTTGATCACATATTCAAATGCACCTTAAACAGAAGAAAAGAAAAGTATAGTCCTTATAGAATTCGATAGAAACATAGAAAATTACAAATAATTAACCATTAGGGAACCAACTCCCTTCGTAAATCAAAGACCTCTAGGTCTAGTCAAATGTATTTGACTTGGAGTTTGGATGCTCTTGCATCAACGACTCATAAATGAGTGCTTGACCCTTGCAAACATAATGAAAGCAAATGGGGTGATGCATTTTGTTTAGAAAGTAATTCTCCAACTCAAATTTGCCCACGTCCAGAAACACATGCAGTCCCATATGTTGCAACTAATGATAAAGGATGTTGGAAAACAACTTCTTGACATCAAAGCCTCGAAATTGTCGCTAATTTTGGGGTTGATTGTGGATCCGTGCGAGAGAAGGCCACGTTGTGCCTTCAGAAATGTCAAATACGAAGCCAAGCTCGAAATCGAACCATGAAGCAACGTATCTGTCATTAGATATAAAGACAAAGGGTCAAACTGAATGGAGAAAGGTAATAATTTGCAAATATATGTTTTAAGTCCAGAGGGAATTCCCATGGAAATCGATGTCTGGCAATGCCAGACCCTACAAACCAAAGACTATTTTCCATAACTCAAAATAGGTCACGAGGCAGGTTATGGTGGTAGGATTAGGATCTGTTAGAAACAATATGATGATGCCATTGGAATTTTCACAACAATGTTACTTTAATGTGGATTCGCATAAATTAAATAGAAGGCATTAGTTTTGCATGAGTCCTTTTTGGTGCTTTTTTATGTTGTAGAAATGTTTTGTTCTACATTGAAATTTTATTATATTATGATGTGTTATTGTCCAAGTGTAATTTGTGAAAAATCAAATGAAGGACCAATTAGAGAATATATTAGCATGTTTTCAAATTGGTGGTTCTTAATGCATATAACGACACAAGAACATATCACTAATTTCATTATATATAATCTGTCATAAGATGGTGGCATCATGTGGAGATAGGATCATCAACTTACAAGTTAATTTGGTTATGTGTTTAAGAGGTCATCTTGTATAATTGACTTCTGAATATATTCAGTACCCAGACTACCTTCCTAGATAACTAGGGAAGAAAAATGAAGACCTTGTGTTCAATAGATGGAGGTATGTCAATAGGGTGGTTATGTATCGAGACTGACCCATCGCGCTTCTGGAGGTCGAGAAGCATCAATTTTGCAAATTATGTCAAAGATGGTTTGAAACAGTTATGTTTTAAATGGAGGTCAAGTGACAGATCAAACATGTGGTGGTGAAATAGCGATGTTTGCAATATTTTAGAGTGGAGGTGAGCGATGATGAAGACCAACCAGACATAGATTATTATTGTTGTTGTAATATGTGTTTTCAATGTTTTACATGTAAACATTAAGGGAAGGTGTTGGAAGTAATGCTTGCATGTCATGTGTAGTTGTCATTAGAAGTTACGAGGAGTCAATATAGAAGCTGTTGTTTCTAATGTATGAGTCGTAGTCTTCATCTAGATGTGTCAAAGTCAGTAATTTATGTCTTATATATCTGTACCTATGGGGATTAATAAAATTATTAAGTGTGATTTATTGTGTGCAATCAATCTCTCTCGTTCTCTTTAGATTTATAGGATATCAAAAGGTTTATGAAATTATGGAACCAAATTTTCATAAAAGGAAAAATATAAATTGGAAGATTATGGTATCCACATCATTTGATAAGTGGATAAGTCTATATGTGTTGCAATTTCGTCATTTTCATGGGTCGAAAGTTAAATTTGATAGAGAATTACTTAAAACCTTCATGGTCAAAGAATGCATTAGAGATGAAAGGGAAATCAAAAGCTTAATCAAATACTGGTGGTATGATAATGATCCCTTCAAAATAAAGGGGAAAAATTTATAATACATTGAGAGGATGAAAGAAGCTCTGACAATCATTGCCCCCATGCTACGTAGGCTCTATGGTGAGAAATATTGTTTGCAATTCAAAATAGAGGGATTCTATTGTTGACACATTCTATTATATAAGAAAATTTGGTTGTTAAGGACCACCATGCACCTTTCTCATATATGTTCTAGACACGAAAAATTTTAGGGGCTAATATTCACAACTGGGATAATTTTCCATGTTTTTTCCAAAAAGAAGATTCCCTAGTTTCCATTTTTCTAAAAATTACTCCCCAAAAATTTATTTATTTAATTGTTATTATTTTTTTAAAATTTTTGATTTTGATTTATTTATTTTTTTCACCTTTTTCTTCTAAGGTAGGTATCAGCCACATGGGGATTTGAACCTTGAATCTCATGGTTTACACAATATTGGATAACATGCCGACCAATTGATCAATTTATGTCATTAAATGAAAAATTATTTTTAGCTACTATTTATATTATATATACATATATATTTAACATTTCCACATATAGAAATATGCTTATTCTAATTATATGTTTGTTAATTATATATTATGATATACAATGATTACCAATATGAAACATCGTTATCTAAATTTATTTTAAGGTGATACCTACACTATGATTTTTTTATAAAAAAGAGTTATTTGCAGTGCTATTAAAAAAGTAAACATTACAATATAACAAATTGAATTAAATTGATTTATTATTATTTTTTGTTTTTAAATGAGTGGAGGTTGTGCTTGATTATTACTATTTAACAAGTCTTATTATGGACATTACAACATCTCCTCCGTATGGGTTGTAGAGCGCCCCATGTAAATTCATCTACCTCTTCTTCCTTTTCGTGAATTATAGAAAGTTATATTACTTCAAAATAGATTACATGATGATTGCATCCACAATCAGATTGTTCTAATATCAAAAGAGTTGGACTCCTCATAACTTGCGTAGGCCAAATTCTAATCTCCAGGGAGTCAAGACAAGTGAAAATACAACAACTTGGCCCAAATTCCGAGCATGCCATGAACCAAAATCAAGTGTAGAAGAAAAATTCCAAGCGAATGTCCAAAATCCTTACAACAATATCCATAGATAATAAAAAATCAACAGTAATGATCCAAAGAGAAAAGACATAGGTAACACCTTGCAAATGGCACAAATTGTGAACATCTTCTCCAGTAAAAGAAAATGTCAACCACAGTTGTTGCTTTACAAAACCAATGTAGAAGGGAAGCCTGTTATGGATGGTAAATAGAGATATATCAAGGAAAATAAACTGTGACAAAATTTTCACAAAATAAGCTACAAGAGAAATGAGCTATAAGTCACTGCTCACAAAAATAAATAAATGCAAAACCAAGAAGTCTTCAAATACGGCCAACTATCTACATATGTCCTTGTTGTTGAGAGAAGGAAAACCACTCGTATCCCTAAAACAAGCTTCTCAAGCAAAAGGAAAAACTGTGAAACCATATTTTTAGTCTTGATTAGAGGAAATTATGGTATAGTCTTGAGCACTGCTAATTGGTGGATCAATAGGATCTCTAATAGGGTCCGTGAGATTCCTCAAGGCTGAGTCTGACACCAAAAAAACTCTCCATGCGACTCGTAAAAGAGTCAATGTTGTTAAGACAAAACCTATGATTCCTTAACATATGCCTGATACCTTCCAACCAACAAAACACATTATAATTTTCAACTTGATTGTCCTAGAGAATAAAATGTAACAAAGTATTTATTTTTTGATGCAAGGATAGAGAATGCAAGGAAATGGAGTCTTCTCTTCCTAGATATACCCAGGTTTGAACACGGTTTGGAACACATTTCAACCCATCACCAATACTTTGTGAATCATAATGATAAGGGCGATCCCTAGATTCTTGAGACTCCAAAGCTAGAATTTATTTACGAACATCAAGAGGGACAAAATCAAAGAAAGTTTCCACTGTGTCAAAGGCAAAACACCGAGATCGTTTAACTCCAAAATTACCTTTATTGCCTCGTCAGCTCACATTCTCTGACAAGGATCCATACTGGTAGCAGCAAGGGAACAATGCAAATGACCAGTAAGAACACTACAAACGAAATAGCAAGCAAATGGATGAACCATCGCCCCTTCTAAACTAGAGCGAAAGACAACTGGTCGTCGCCCAAACTCCAAACTAGAGGTCCGAATTCAAGTAGGGTTTGGAATTCACCACAATGTAAGGACATGAGACACCACAACCTCCAACACCATACCAATATTTGGTGAATGTAATAAGAAGGACCACAAAAAATTGCGCACACCAGGAGAAAATAACAACATAGACAAGGTGGTTCGAAACCTAAAGCGACAATTAAGCTCCTCAATCAACGTAATAGAACCGCATTTCAAAAGCCCAAAGAAATCTAGAGATGGAAACAAGAGAGGTAGGAAAAAGAACCTTGAATAAGTTTGAGTCCTCTATCAACAATACTACTATCCTCTCAGCTTTAGTACCACACTGAAAAATGACCTGGTTACCAATAGCCATAAGCAATAACTTGACAATGATAAGAAATAGCTCCCCAAAAGGGGCGAAGTTAAATAATGACCATTAGTTCAAACATCAACCCAAGATCTGTGGTATATAGGCACAAGACCAAATTCATCAACAACACACTCTCACCAGCATAAATTGAATACCATATAACACTAACTCCTCACAAATCCAAATTCATCTTAAATCCAATCTCTTTTAATTAATTTGAAAGCCTGCATACTATATGGAGTCTTCCAAACATGGATTGAAAAGAAAGAAAAAAAGAAAATTAGACTCCCTCGTATGTTACACAAATAATACCTTGGTCAAATTTGCTCAAATGATCAAATGTGTCAAAAAGATTTCATAAACTACATAACACAAAAAAGGGATTACAGATTGAAGATGTTCGAGGTACCCCCTTAAAATGGACAAAATAATTCCAATGCATAGATATTTTGTAGGGTGTCTAAATCATGGATTGAGAAAAAGGAAAAATAGAAATCCATATGTGTTAGTTAAATAGTGCAACACATAACTAGGGCATTTTTTTCTAAGAAACTACACAACACAAAAGATATCAAGTATGGAAAATGTTTGAATTACACCCTTCAAATTTGATATGTTAGATCAAAGTTGCAACTTCTATTTTCCATCAAGACCACTTCAATGCTTCATAAAATGAAATTATATTATTTACCCTACAAAAGAAATTTGAAACAATATTTGGCATATCAATAAAAAAGCTAGGACTCATTGAGTCCCAATGACATCATACTCTAGAGTGGTTGAAAGGATAGAAAAACGCATGGAAAATTCTCATAAAGCATAAAGCGAAATTACTAGATTTTTGGAATTAAGATTTTTGAGAGGACAAGAAACCAGATACTTGTAAAAATATATGCTTGAACATTTCATGAGTGTTCATCTTCTTTTTTGGTTTTGAGCATGAACAAGAATGAGATTTTGTAACTGTCTAGTGGTAAAATATAAATATGCTTAGTGACCTTCTCTCCATAGCAACATTTAAAAAATTGATGAAATATCTATGCTATTATGTAATCCTTACCATTCACTATTTTCTAATATTAACTATCTTATTCAAATTTTCACTATGATTTTCCTTGTCAAATTGGAACCTTTGAAATTTTTGGCAATAACAAAATTATGCTGGAGGTAAACTTTCTTCTTTTAGAATATTTTCTCCAACAATGATTTCTCTTGTGTATTTATTTAAGAGAATGGTTGAAAGTTAAATCAACAATGGTTATTTTCAAATGATAAAACACATTATTTACTTAAACCATTCGTGTTGAAAAAGCGTTACATTCCGCAATAGCAACATTATTTAGTTGGATTATGTCAACATTTACCATTGCGTGTATTTCCAATTAAAAGACATTATTTTTTATTTATTTTATAGGTAAACATAGAAATAGAAATCGGGAAGGTAACCATAACCAGATGGAAATAAGGTAGGACCCTTAATTTTGATCTTTCCAATCGCCTGTTGCGCAGGAAGTGCAGTTGAATTAGAGTGCTCTTTCTGTAATCTGAAGTCCGGAGATTATTTTATAGGTAAACATAAACAGATTATTTTATAGGTAAACATAGAAATAGAAATCCGGAAGGTAACCATAACCAGATGGAAATAAGGTAGGCACCTTAATTTTGATCTTTCCAATCGCCTGTTGCGCAGGAAGTGCAGTTGAATTCGAGTGCTCTTTCTGTAATCTGAAGTCCGGAGTCATAAACAGAGCCGACTTTTCAATTTGCAGGCAGCAAATTGCGTCCAGCCTGCCACACCCAACTTCCCTCCGAGCCACCGGTAACCAATAAGCGGAACGACAAGGAAGGGGGCTGGCCTTGCCCATCGAATAAATCACTGTTGGCAATCTCCCAAACTGCACTGTATTTGCGCGGACTCATACTGTACCATCTCCATTGTCCTACCTGCAATACCAGTCAGTCCATTGAGGTTCAGATGGTGTGATTTCATTTAAGCGTAAATTTTTGCAACGTGTTTCTCAATTATTCTATTTCTCTTTTAGGTGGGATTCTAATGTTATTTGTTGATTAGAAGAGACGAGTGATATGAAAATGACAGGTGGTTACTCAACGGCGGAAATGTCTGTTTGGCCTCCTTCGTACAAAAACTTGACAGCAAGAAAGTTCGGGTACGCACTGCTTTCGTCTACCTTGACAGCCATATTTTGACCTGGATACTCGCATGGGACTCTGCAATAATACGCGCATATAAATATAAATATAAATATTCACACTTGTAACTGCAAATACCATCGATCTTATGGCTTTTTTGTTTGCTTCTGTTTTCGTGCTCACCGTTTATACTCCACGTCCAGGCCAGCCCCCCTGTTCAGAAGCTGCTCACTTTTGTTGGGGCGAGCCAAGCTCAGGAAGGTGGGAGAGTCGATTGACATGCCTGTTCCCCCGAGAACATTTGAGGAGATTAGCGTAGGAACTCATATCATAATTAATTTGATGATTGATCTGAATTTATATCATTATTTTGAAAGCTAAAGCTAGATGATTGAAAATAAAAATTTAAATAAAACCAATTCCATAACACACCTGATAGCATGCACCGCATCCTTTTCCGTCCCTATATATTTTGGTACTTGCAGTGGCCACTGACTGCTTTCCACTGTTCATTAGATTTGTTGCATACGGTCCATACTGACATAGATTTGTTGCATACGGTCGTGATGAGATTTTGTAAATTTAAGTAAGGGAGCAACCATTTTAAATTTTATATAAAAAATAAAACAAGATTCATAATTTGAAAGGTTAAAACAAAATTCATAATGAAATTTTACATCCCAAATTATTAAAATAAAACCATACCCGCTGCATATTTATATTCTATCCATTTTATAAAGAAACCACACTGGTGTGACCACCATAACTGCATGTAATCCAAATATTCTATTCATTCTCAAAACCTAATCCAAATATGAACGTGGCGAGATTCGGTATACATACATACCATTGATGATTTCAGGCAATGGAGGCTGGCTGTGGTAGACGAGTTTGGATCTGTAGAGGCAGCTATCACAACATAAGTGGGATGTTTGAATATAAAAACCCCATGGTTATGTTGTTCACAGTTGAAACAAAAACGAAAGAATGTGGATTGAACACACTCTCCACGATAGCTTTTATAGAGAGACTGTGGTGAATCGCTGATACATGACCAAGAATGTTACCTTTCGATTTTGATTAATACAATACAGTCAAAATTTTACAGTTGTCTAAAATAAGAAAATAGAGATTTATTTGACACTCGGATTTAGAATGACGATGAATGCAAATCTCAAGAAATAGATATTTGACCGGTTGCTTTTGAATTATCAATGCATTTTGGCTCCTCTTTTTCTTTATTTGGAATTATTATTATCATTTGGCCCTCTTTTTCTTTGTTTGGAATTATTATA
>APFE030902902.1:0-16225 GCA_000404065.3 Pinus taeda | reverse complement strand
GTGAATTGGCAATATGAGTCTAAAAACTAAATAAATCAAGCTGTAGTTAGATAATATTTTGGTCCCATAAAAGTTATTGCATTATGATAAGTAGAACCATTAAGAGATTAGCATCTTGATAAAACTTTGATAAAGTAAACCAAATAAAGAAACTAGCTAATCAAGTAACTAATGAAAATCACAGCAAAAAGTCAGCAGTTGAGGTAAGACACTTCAGATGCCACTAGTGTTAAAAAGAAGTAAAAGCACACTGTCCCGGGCTCGTAATCAAAGCTGTAGAAACACACTGATCAGTCATGAAGATTAAAGAAATACAAAACAGCATAATTCAAAACTGTACATTAATATACATGATCAAGTAAAGAAAAAGAAATGCAGAAAAGGAAATTCAAAGGCTTACTGTACAATGGTCTTGTTAGCAAGACAGGGGCCCTCCAGATACACACTTCACCATTAAAAGATAGCTACACGGATAGAAACAGAACTGTCTTCTTCAAATTAAATCAACTCATAATAAACACAGTGGGAAGCGTAAAACGCTTTATAAAAAGGTCTTCAAAACAGATTTTATAACAGCAAAGTATTAAACCACATCAGACTAACTATTGAACGTATGGAAACGCTTTATTTATAGCAAAAACATCAACTATCTTATGCGTAAATGAAGCTAACTAATAGCTAGGAAAAGGACACGTCCAGCAGCACCGAGCTTGGATCTAGGGAACGGTCATCGTGGTCTAATAAATCTGGTGTTCGATTATGGTCCCTTGCAATCGTCGTGGCTAACGGAGAAGCCGGCTGTGACTTACGTGCTCCAATCGAACACACAAAGCCGTGCCACCATTTGCAACCTTGCTGTTTGACCCAAGCTACCTCCGCGTTGACCAGGGGTGTCGTTGGCCAGTTTGGCTAAGCTGATAGCACACATACCATGTACACAGTCATACAAACTTGCCCATGTGGCTCTTTTCTCTAGAAGACACCTGGATCATATCAAACAAGAAAATAGCTGCACAATCTGGGATCAGCTGCAGAATCAGTGCTCAGCTGCGGAAACCTGTAACAGCTGCGGAATTGCTGCACTTGAACTAAAAATCTAAACCAACAGTCAACCATTAGCACAGTTAGAAAATCATGTTAAAAAGTCCTATAATGCAATGAATTGAACAAGTTGATGAAGGAAATGATGACAAAGGAAGGAGATAAGTAGGAAACAGGCTGTTGGGAGGATGGGTAAATGAGTGCAGGTTTGAGGCTCAACAAAAATGTAGTTTGAAATGTAGAAATTCGTCAAAAACATGACAATTCGGACTTCAAAAGTCCTTAAATCCTCCATTTTCTCCATTGGGTCCGCTTTTTGTCGCTGTCACAAATCGTAATGGCTCGTTTCCTTTCTATTTTTGAAATACATGAAAATCGCGAAAATACATTGAAATGGCCCTGTTTGTGGATCTCAAATCCTATAAAATATTGCCGATAATCCTATCGGGTCCAGATCATCGGGTCGCTTTGCTTGCGATATCACAATCAGTCATCGCAATGCCCCCATTGCGTTGTAAGTGCTCCTACAATCCCTTGATAGCGATCTTGTAACGTAATATGGGTCGTCGATTTGCCTACTTGATCGATGGTCCATATTAACTATGCCAATCACCGTCGCCATATACATATGTTAAGCACCGATATCATTGTTCGCGATCACAACTCTTATGTGGATCTCGCCGATCTCTGCCAAAGATCACCCCTGATTGTGATTGTCGATCCGATCTGGACTATTGATTGGCTAGATCAGACGACTACTGTGCATCACTTATTCTGCTTGCAATTACTCTGTTTTTTTTTATGATTTCAAGGTGTTTGGGATTCCCGATAGTGCTTCTCTTCCCTGCTAATGGTGTCCCTCTTATGATGATTTTGATCTTTTAAGGGATTTTTAACTTTGGGCATGATTTTTAAAAGATTCATGAAGACAGAGAGGCCATTCTTGGATCCATTTGGATCACACCTTCCCACTAAAGGCTTTTGAACCACCAAAAGTTGCGTTTCAAGCATCAACCAAGTGAGGATATTGTTGCCTCACTTGTCCAATCTCTATCCATTTTTCACTGCTGGGTTTTGAACCTTTAAGTCCTACTCTTAGGTACTCGACATCTCCTCTACACATTGTCCTCACCTTCCTGTCCAGAACTGTATCTTCCTGCAGCTCATTGAGGTATTAGGCAACATATCATCAATGGAAGGCAATTGACTTTGCTCTCCAGGATCTTCAATTAAAGAAGGTTTAAACAATCTTAAATTTTCTACATTTACTATTGAATAGATGTGCATGTATGCTGGTAGATCAAGGCGGAAAGCATTCTCACGAATTTTCTCAAGTACCTTAAAAGGCCCATACCTTATTGGTTTCATCTTCTTTCCTTCACCTTGCATTCTGTCCTTGCTGATATATAGCCAGAATTGATCGCCAACTTCGAAGCTGTGCTCCACTTGGTGCTTATCATGCCTTACCTTGTATTTGGCTTGGCTCTTTTCGAGTTGTTCCTGAACTGCCTAGTGAATCTCTTAGATCTGTTCAATGAATCTGGTTACTTTGTCCACATCATTGTGTCCAGCAGCTGCTATGTCTTTTTCAAAGACAAAATCCAAGGGAGACCTTGGTATAAAACCAAAACAAGTCCCAAAAGGAGATATTTGTGTAGAAGAATGTTTAGCACGATTGTAAGCATGTTGCACATAACATAAATGTTCATCCCAAAGCTTGGGATGCTTGCTACAATAAACCCTGAGCAACTGGATCACTATCTTGTTGACTACCTCTGTTTAGCCATCTGTTTGTGGATGAAAGGTTGTGATTTTCTTCAGTCTAGTGTCCATTAATTCCCATAGACTTGACCAAAACTTCCCAACAAATCGGGACTCTTGATCAGATACTATGGAAGTGGGTAACCCAAAATGCACCCAGACATGCTGAAAGAACAATTTCACTATTTATTCAGCTGTAATATATTTATTACAAGGTATGAAAATACACATTTTCTTGAACCTGTCCAAAATATCATATAAATAGTCATGCCCCTTTCTAGATTTTGGCAATCCCCCAACAAAGTCCATGCAAACACATTCCCAAGGATGGGAAGGGACTGGTAGTGGAGTGTACAAGCCTAGTTTTCTATTGTTGGGCTTGCTTTTAGCACACATGGTACACCCTCTTACATATCTAGAAAATGTTCCATGCATTTTTAGCCAATAGCAATATCTTTGTAGTTGTGCAAATGTTTTGGTTACACCAAAATGACATGATATCACAAACGTATGTGCTTCCCTAATTATATTAATTATATCTATTTGTGGAATGCATAGCTTTCCCAAATGATACAAGAGTTGGTCCTTAATATAGTAATCCACTTCTTCTACCTTCTTTCCTTTACTTAAAACTGCATATACATCTTTAAAGTCTATATCTTGAGCATATTATTCAATGTAGCTCTCATGCATTTCTGAATTATGCTTAAGTATAGATGATGCATTTATAATTGGTTTGCATAACACATCTACAACTTTATTGTGTATGCCCTTTTTATATCTAATGACTAAGTGAAATTGTTGTAGGAAAACCATCCACCTATAGTGTCTTGATTGCTGCAATTTATTTTGTGAGTGTAAGTACTAAAGTGGATGATGATCAGTATGTATTATTGTTTCTTTGCCCATTAAGTAATGTTTACACTTTTTCACACTCTGGACTAATGCATACAATTCTTTATCGTATGTAGGATAATTAACTACTGCAAAATTAAAAGTATCAGAATGGTAGCGTTTGGGTTTACCATGCTACATCAACACTGCTCCCATGGCATAATCACTGGCATCTGTTTCAATCTCAAATGGTTGTTGAATATTTGGCAATGCTAGTACTGGTGTTGTACTATTTTTTTCTTTCAAGGCATTGAAGGATTTCTGTTGTTTGCCTCCCCACTGAAACACCTTGTTCAATCATATCAAACCATGTAAGGGAGCTGCAATTAAGGAAAGGTTAGCAATAAACTTTCTCAAATATTGTGTTGCCCCTAGGAAGCTTCTAATTTTTGTAGCAGCCTTGGGTTTAGTCCAGTTTACAATGACTGCAACCTTAGAGGGATCTATCTTCAATTCACCACCCCCTACAATATGACCCAAATAATTCAAAGATGTTTTACTAAATTCACATTTTGATAATTTAACATAGAGATTTTCCTTTTTCAAAACATCTAGAGTCTGCTTCACATGCTTCAAATGTTCTTCCCATGTTTTACTAAATACAAGAGTGTTGTCTAGATATACAATTACAAATTCATCAATAAAAGGCCTGAGTACACCATTCATTACTCTCATGAAAGTGGTTTGAGCATTAGTTAAGCCAAAAGGCATAACTAGCCATTCATACAGCCCTTGCTTTGTTTTGAAAGTAGTCTTCCAGGCATCTTGCTCTGCTACTCTAACCTGATGGTAACCACTATGTAGGTCCAACTTGGAAAAGTAAACAGCCTCTTTCAGCTGATCCAATAGATCATCTATGCAAGGAAGGGGATAATGATTCTTGATAGTTATTTTATTCAGTGCTCGGTAATCAATGCACATCCTCCACGAACCATCCTTCTTTCTCACCAACACTATTGGGGATCTACATGGTGATGCGCTTGGTCTTATGAACCCTTTCTCGAGCAGCTCTTGTGCCTGCTTCTTCATTTTTGCATTCTTTAAAGTGGATATCCTATACATTCCGATGTTAGGCAATGGAGCATCTTGCTGCAAATTAATATCATGTACAATTTCCCCTTTTGGTGGCAAACCTTTGGGTTCTTGAAAAAATATATCATATTATGAAACAACTTTTTTCTAAATCAACTTGTTGTTTAACATTACAGCCTTCAAATACATTGGCTTTATGAGATTTCTTTTCCTTTACAACCATCAATAAAAATTTCTTGCATGAATTTACAATTCTTTTCATCTGCTCTAAGTTTATGAGAGTATAATTATTCTTGATATTATGAGCTCTTAAAATATATTTGATTCCATCCTTAATGAGTTGATACTTAGTTTCATCTCTATAGAATATGGCTTTTCTATCATACAAGTAAGGACTTCTTAAGACAATTCCACATATATCCAACAGAACAATATCTAATTCAACCTCATCCACAAATGTTGACCTAAACGAAAACCTAAGCTTACATTGTCTAGTCACTTGTAGTTTTTCCTTATCACATACCCAACCTAATGGATATGGCTTCTTGTGAGGTGTGGTTTGCAATCCCAATTTCTTTACAATTGCTTCAGAAATTAAATTTACTTGTGAGCCACAATCAAACAAAGTATCAATCTTTTGATGCTTGGAGATAACTCTAATATGAAAAAGCTCATGCCTTCTTCTCTCGTTTTCTTCACTATCAATAGTTTGCGCAGATTTACTAGTAGATGCTTCAAAATTTTTACCTTTTATACTTGTGGCTGCAATTGTCATTTCATCACCCGAGTCTGACCCCAAATATTTTTGTATAGCAGAAACAATCTTCTTCTTCTTGTCATCGAAATTCTTGGGTTTCAGCTCTAGATGCAAAGACCAATAATGTTCATCATCATGTCCATCCTTCTTGCAGTGAGTGCATGAAGGTTTGGCCTTCTATACAAAATTTGTCTTCCTCTCTTTCCATTTCTGCTTCCTCTTTTCCTTGTTTTTGCTTGTAGTGGGTCTTGATGATCCCCCAATCTCCAGGTTCACATTCTTGCCTCTAGCCTCTAGATGGGTAGTCTAGACAGATACCTCATCTATGCTAGTAGGGTTAAACATGAGAATGGTATGTATCAAATAACTGTCTAGACCACCTATATACTTCAGCAAATATTCAGGTGAGTCTAAAGAAATTCTTAGAATCAAAGCTCTTTTTCTAAATTCTTGGGTGTAGCTTTGTACACTTTTCCCTTTTAATTGGCGAAGAGTTTTCCAACTCATCATAGCTTGCTGCATATAAGCTAGTGGATAGAATTGTCTTTTAACTGCGGAAACAAATTCACTCTAGACAGAAAGAATTTTACCATGCTTCTTCAAGTCATCTTGTGTTCTTCCTTACCACCATACCAAGGCAGTTCCTCGAAGGCGTAGGCTGTCCAGCTAAATCTTACTTTTGTCTGAGTCAATGCTCTGCACCTTGCAATACACATCAATTTGCCTAATCCAGTTATCCAGCTCCTCTGCATTTAACTCTCCATCATATATTGGCAAATCAAATTTAACATCTAATTTAATCAAAGATTCTTTCCTCTTTTTATTTTTAGGGCTATCAAGAGGTGTGGGAAGCTTTTCTTCTTTCCCTTTGCCTTTAGAATGGTCATTTAGGAGATATTCTTTTGTTCCTTTTTCTTGTTTGGAAGTAGAAGAATCTTCACTTCGACCTTTCTTAAATTCTCGGTACATTTCCTCTACCATGGCTCTCATGGTCATGAAACTATCCATGAATTGAGACTCTGATTCCAAAGGATTTTCTTCTGTCATTTTCCTCTTAGGATAGACTCTACCAATTTTTGGGTTAGTTTCAACCAATCCTCCTTCTCCTAATTTAAGCTTTGATCTAGTTGGCATTCACTAATCAGTCCAGCACAAGCTTGTTTAACCTTAGCAACCTAAAGCTTTGGTACCACTTGATCTGAAAATGTGATCTACGATAATTAATAAGGTATTACAGACTTATGTTCATGGATTAGTCTATGTCATTATATGCAATGGATCAATAAGATTGTGAAATGGACAGACAATGAAGCAGTAAACAAACATAAGAGATAACACATGACACAACAAATTTGATAAGGAGTTTACCCAATGCTCCTGGACTACATCTCCTGGTCCATCCTTCAATGGTGGCCTCTCTATTATGTCTTCAAGCAGAGATTTGTTTACAATAGTGAGCTTAATTTGAGCCACACATACACAAACATATTACAATAACAAGAGATTCACTTGAATCCCTCAAGCTTCCTCTGAGTACACAGACTCCCTCACAGCTCTCAATCTGCCCTAAACTTTGTCTCGCATTTTCTCTTCAATAATGCCTGCCTCTTTGCTCTCTGTCTATGGCTTTTAAAGCCATTATGGGTTGTTTGTTCGTTTCGCATCTTCTGCTCTCAGTCTCCCCGGCCTTTGAAAGCTTAAAATCCCTCTACCAGCGTTATTCAATCATTGTTTAACGTATGGAAGGGAGGTGGCCACCTATCCACAACGCGAGAGTACCTCGGGTCTCTGAAATTCTTAAAACAGTCGTGTCCTGTTAAAACACAGGGAAATGCAGTTTGAAATGGAGAAATCCGTAAAAAAAATGACAACTTGGACTTCAAAAGTCCTTAAATCCTCCCTATTCTCCATTGGGTCCACCTGTTGTCGCTGTCGAAAATCGCAATGGCTTGTTTCGTTTGTATTTTGGAAATACATGAAAATCGTGAAAATACATTGAAATGACCCTGTTTGTGGATCTCAAATCCTATAAAATATTGTCGATAATCTTATCGGGTCCGAATCATCGGGTTGCTCTGATTGCGATATCGCAATCGGTCATTGCAATGCCCCTGTGCCATTGTAAGCGCTCCTGCAATACCCCGATAGCGATCTTGTGACGCAATATGGGCCGCCGATCTTCTCGCTTGATCGATGATCCATATTAACTCCACTAATTGTCGTCGCCATATACATATGTTAAGCGTTGGTATCATTGTTTGCGATCGCAACTCTTATGTGGATCTCACCAATCTCTGCCAAAGTTCACTGCTGATTGCGATTGTCAATCCGATCTAGACCATTGATTGGCTAGATCGGACAAATACTATGCATCACTTGTTCCGCTTGGAATTACTCTAATTTTTTCACGATTCCACGGGTTTTGGGCCTCCCGATAGTGTTTCTCCGCCCTGTTAAGGGTGTCCCTCTTACGATAATTTTGATCTTTTAAGAGATTTTTAAATTTGGGCATGATTTTTAAAAGATTCATGAAGACTTAGAGGGCATTCTTGGATCCATTTGGATCATCTGATCAACTAGGAGCAGGATTGTGTAGCCTAAGGCGTGCGTGTGAAGAAGGACTTCTGTAGCAGATGAAGGATATTCCTCCTAGCCCATGTTCACTATAGGATATGGACAACTTGCAGTGATAGGTGGCAGCCCTCCTTGCCCTATGTTGGTCTTCATCGTTGCACCACAGGAAGACCATAGTGGGATGAAGTCCCAAAGTAGTTGAGGAGCAGTAGTGGAAAAATTAAGAGTTGTTCACAAGTGGATTTGTGAACAACTCAATAGGAGTCTCAATGAGTTGTGTGCTTGATGGATGAAGGGACAACTAGAAAGAATATTGGATGGTCGAGATTCAGTAGCCATGTGGACTTGGAGCATTGATAGAGGGAGGAGCTGCAGATCAAGAGCTGAAGGACTGGGTAGGTGCAGGGTATAACCAAGTGGTGCCATTAGATGCTACATCCAAATAGTCAGAGTATGTTTTCTTGTACCACTAGATGTATGAGGGCCATTATCCTTGGTACAGGAGCCCTAGGTTGTTGTATTATATGTTGTTAATATAACAAAGTTGGGTTGAAAAATTTAAAAGTTGTCTATGTTATGTGCATATGTGATTTACTACTTTATATTTCCACTGTGCAAAGTAGCTTATGGTTAATATTCTTAGTTTGGTAGCGTTAGTGATTTTAAGACTCTAACTTAGTCTCGAGGTCGTGGAATTTCAACAACAACGACTTCGGCAAATTCGATTCATGCCTCATCTGAAGCCGATAAGGAAAATAGCTTCATTGAGCACATTCAACACATCCACCAACAGGTCCATGACATATTAGACAAAGCCAATGCTAAGTATAAGCAGCAACATGATCATCATCTAGTGCGAGACAAGTTCCATGTGGGCAACAAATTTTGGTTACATTTGCAGGAGCGCCTCGTTGGGCCCCACCGCAAGATTCACCTACTTCAATATCGGCCAAACATCATCACCAAGGTTGTGGGAGATAATTATTTTGAGCTCAACATTCCCCCATTCCTTGGCCTGCACTCAGTGTTCAATGTGGATCACCTTCGGCCATACTTTCCACCATTATTGGACACATCCAACATTGTAGAACAACTCACACCAACAAAGTTAAATCACTACTACATTGAGCAAGATGTTACTGATCGGATCATGGACACGCAGATCAAGAACACTCGCCAGTAGAAGATCCAACTATATCTAGTTTTCAAAGACGTCCAACTCTTGCACTAAGGCAAATGGCTCACCAGGGACCAAGTTCAGCAGAAGTTTCCTCATCTCATGGAGGAATTCAGTGCAATGGGGACCATTGCTTCCTAAGGGGGGATGACTAATCCAGGTGGATATTGGTGGCCACCCGCCTATTCCACTTGGACCCTGACCATTGTTTCTTTCAGGTTTTTCAATTTCCTTAATTGTAGCACAATTTACTATTTTTGGCAGTTTTTCGGGTCCTAAACTTCTAGAGCCGTTTTTAGGCCCTAATTGATGTGTTTTTAGCAAAATTTCTTCAACTATTTCTAAGGAAGTCACATCATCATCTGTATTGCTGGGAGATATCTTGCTAACGAGGTATCATACGTGTCAAACAAAGATAATATGAGCAAGTTACGACCTCGAGAAGTTGGTTGCCTAACCCCAACGGGACCCATAAACTCTTGTTGTTACATCTCCTCGGGTTAGGGTTTTCTCTTATTATTCAATAATAAAAAGGCCCTTGAGTCTCATTATAACTTAGTTCAAATGCATGTCGCCGTCACATCTCTTCTCAAAGGTAAGCTACCATTGCCCGGGCTAGTCTTATTCCCATTCTGTTTGTAAGCATATTTCAGTATTTGATATTAATGAAATGAAGTGTTCTTTCTGTTACATCTCTGTATTTATGGTTATATATATAATTTGTTGCATTCCTATTTAAATCTAGATCATAGAGGTTATAATCCTTTAACAAACTTGAGATTCAAACCCATCTTAGATTTTGATTTCTCCAAATATATTCTTAGGGAGAACTTATACCTCTAACTTTTAACAATTATTTTCCCATTCTATCACTTAAGTTTTAAGAAATTCTTATTTTCTCCTTGCTTCATCAAGTTGAGTTTTCAAGGAAATATTTGGGTTGACCACCTCATTCTATATCATAGTTTCATTTTCCCCTATAAATCTTCAACACCCCAAAACTTCCCATTAATTTTTGATGTACAATAATACCTTTAATGTTATTTTTATTGTACAAAATGATCTCCCTTATGCTGCATTGGTTTAACCAAGACTAAGCATTCACATTCAATCTTTACCTAAACCAAAGATAGTGGTTTTAGCTAGAGTTAAAAATTATTTTAGGAAACCTCATGCCTTCCATGTTGTTTAGTGTCTTATTATACATAAGACACATATTTATGACCCTTTATTAGCGGGAAATACTTACTTTGATGAGGAAGATAGGATAGGCTTGATCATATTTGATATCTCTACATTTAATTATCATGAATTTCATTTTTTTAGCATTAACAATCATACCCATCTTGGAGCACACATCTTGGAGGGTTGTTAGTTGCTTGTGAAGATTGTAAAGTCTCCTCAACAAAATAACAATAGCATCAACATAAAGAAGAAGAGTACTGACTATATACTAGGGAGCATGGAGCCAACACAACTTTGTTCTTCTAAATACTCTTCTAGCTTATCAATGTATATGCCAAAAACAGTAGGGGAAAAAGGACACCCTTGCTTGACTAAGATATTGTGGTTAATTTCTTCTACCAAATCCTTGGTGGTCCTTAACTTGGCGATAACATTATCATATAACCTTGTCATATAAACCCTCAGCCCAAGAGGAACTATTATCTCTTCCAACCTCTTCCAAAGGTTTATCCTAAGGAAAAATGTTGAAATGTTTTTTCAAGTGAACAAAACAAAAAAGGAGATTAGTTTTATTGTTGCAACACTTTTCCTCATCAATAACCTTGAGAGTAACAAAGTGGTCTACACTAAATGATATCTCCTAAAATCAACTTAATATTTAATTATTTTATTGTGGGTTTTTTTACAAGTAAACTAATCTTGTTTTCCAAATAATTTCATTTAAGTAAAAGAGATTATCCTATATTTAGAAGTAATAAGTTTACTTAACTAAGTTCTTAATTTCATTATTGAGCCGACAGGCTCATTCTACAACCCAATATGAGTGTTATGTGTAATTTGGAATTGACACATATCCTTTTTAAAATAAAATAAAAAATAAAATATTATTTAATTTAAATCAAATTGCAATGTTTACAGAAATTTTTATCCCTCTCCAAATATACAGGACATACTCATCGTCCAAAGGTTTAAAATTTCTCAACTATTCATTCATCGAGTGAGATCTAGCTTGTGTGTAATATTTAAAGTTTCTAATTCTGAGCTGATTAATTGGATCTGTAATATGTTTATAGATTATAATAAAGATTAACTAATTAAATGGTTACACAAATCAAAATCAAAATCAAAATTTTATAGTTAAAGCGGTTAGATTTAAAAGTGGAAAAACTTTCAAATATTTAACATTGGATCTAACAACATAGAAGAGTTCAAAAAAAAGTTCTTCCCATAAAAAAAAACCTCTTACCACATGAATCTTCCATGTTTTTGACCTTTTTCTTCGAGTCCATTGTATTATATGGAGGAGAAAGCTGGGCGCTGCTGTAAGAATTGTGCAAGGTTAGATCAATAGCTCACAGTAATCTCCATGACATGTAGATTAAGAAATTATATAGGATAATTTATGATTTATTTAAGTCTATCAATTGAACGTACCTCTTAGTCTCAAATTTCAGTATGTCTGTGGATCACTTGAGTAATTTAGCAGTTGGAGGGGATTGAGATTCACCAGCTATCGGATTATGAATCTCTGGCTGCAGATCTTTATGTTCCACCCGCTCCGAACCCCAATCAACGAACGAAGAAAAAGGGCTTTCGAATAACGCGCTACATTGGCATTTAATTTCTCGAAAGCCCACGAGAGCTGAGCTGGGGATCCCATGGAGCGAAGGAGGACGGAAAGACATTAGTCGGTAAAAAGGGCGGTGCAACTCCACTTCCATATCTATATATGGAGGAACTATCTGAATACCCAAATCTGTTTTAAAATACCGATTAGCCTATTATATGAATAATATTCAATTGAAAACGGTTGTCAGTCGACAAATATCAAAACGACAACGGGGGATTACAGAGTGTAGAATAGTTGAATGATGTTAATTTTGAATAAAAGGTCGGTGGATTGGAGTGAGACAGCGTAAGAACCGTGTACTCAGCCCACACTGGTAGAGTTTTTCGCTTCAAATTTCGTAAGTGTGAAGAAAAATTTTAATAAGTGGGGACGGATTCCGATGTAATATGAAAAGAGCAGTGGAGGAGCAAGACGCCGAATCTGGAGTCCGAAGTACGATTATTATATCCCTCTCCAACACAAAACGAATGTTAAATCGATGTCCGCCACAAACCCACTTCACGTTTTATAAGTTCATGTAACTATGGAGAACACAACACACTAATTACTTTATCGGATGAGTTGACGCTCTCTCACCACGTTAATAGACTCGGCTTCATTTCCCAGAGTTTTTTTTGTATAACTGTGGAGAACACAACACACTAATTGCTTTATCGGATGAATTGACCCTCTGTCACCACGTTAATAGGCTCAGCTTCATTTCCAAGAGTTTTCTTTGTATCCTTCAAAGCTTTCTCTTTTTCATTTTTTTTTCGGTTGTCGTTGAGGCAATTTAATTCTGAAATTGGGTTCACATATGATATGGAAATGGAAATAGAGTTTTGTTATTATTTTGTTGGAAAGGAAAAGGAGGTAAAACACAAATTTCACACGCACAAATAACATGAGTTGGAGTTCTTTTATTAATCACATTTTTTTTTTTTTTTAATTACAATGAATCTAATGAGAGGTACTTTTTTGGACTAGCAACTGGTCCAAAATAACTTAATATGCACATGCACTAAATTTGGACTTCTCCAAATATAGATTGAATTCAACCTAAATCACACTTAAGTCAGTTAACTTACACTATCAATTTGGATTGCACTTAGCTCAACTTATTTCTTCATTCATTACTCAACTTGGATCTTGCTAGATCTTCATGCTTGAGTAATTATTATTTCCAACATTCCCCATGATTACAACAGTATGACTCAACATAACATGACTCCACATGACTCACGTAACATCACTGGACATGACTCACATAACATGACTCCACTATGCTTCCCAGACTTACATTAAAATTTGACTCAATCACCACTCAAACATGATTGCTAATCTAAATCTAAGTTAGAATTACAATGAATCAAAATTTTTAATAATTTTTTTTTTAGTTTCTTCCAAATTCTATATCCTGGAAATTCCTTCATTTTCTTTTGCAAGTTCTTGTTGTAAGCTTTCTTCGCTTGTTCTTGCTGCAATTTTTCTTTGACTTCACTTGTATTTCGTATGAGATTGTCTTCTACAAATTTCTTTCACTCATGCATTGTTGCCACAACTCGTCCTCTTCAAATTGTCTTCTTTGCCCTATTTCTTGTGTTTCATATTCTTGACTTTCTTTGTACCATATTTCTTGATAGAAGAATCTTATATCTTCTTGACTCCATTGCTGAAAAAATGATTCAATGCTTTTATCTTTGTCTTCAGAAATTGATTCAATGCTTTTATCTTTGTCTTTAGAAATGCACATCTCTTTCTCTTCGCTTTCGTCATCAGGTGTTGCTACTTTTTTCCTCTAGTCTACACACTGAGGAACCTCACTAGGATTACATGTAAAATCATAATCATGCTCCCTTTTTGTGTTCACAACTTCACTTATTTCTTTTACTCTAGTTGATGCTTTAAGGCTCTCATCAATTTGTTCAATTGGATTATGAAACCCTTCTTCAATGAGCTTCAAAACTGAATCAAACTCATTAGCAACTTTATTTTCAACTTTTGCTTCCATGATATTTTGAACACCTGCATCTTCAAAAACAATGTTAAAAACATCTATGTTATGCTCTATCTTCGTTTCCACTGCATCAAGACTATCTTTTACTTTTTTGTTGTTAGGGGATATTTTCATCAACTTCTGCTAGATCACACACTTCTTTATGAGCAGTTCCAAAATTTGCTTCCTAACTTGTTGCTACAGTTGCAGTTGAAACCTTTAGTTCTTCATCAAACATGTTGCTTACCATATTTCCATGATCAATCCATATTTCACAAATTTCATTACCATAATGTTCATCCACCCTATGGTGGGATATCCAAGCATGCATGTGCTCATTGACAATTTCAACTTCACCAAATCCATCAACTACAGTTAGATTCACGAATGCAGATCTCACTTTGTAGTCATCATCCACATGTGTTTCATCATAGTGGGATTCACCATCATCTGCACCATCTAAGTTACAGTGGAGTCCTTGAGAATTTATATGTCCTTGCTTTGTTTCACACACGCAAAAGCTTCATCTTCTCCCTCTACAACCTTTGTTGCATCTTCTTCATCCATATGTATGCATACAGAATCGGTTTCACTTTTATAATCTTCATGAAAATCATCCACTTTTGAGTGGGATCCTCCAAGCTCTATTGTCCTGTCAGAGGCTTGTTTGTCTATTCTTAGATCTACTACTGACTCAACAAATGGTAACACATCTTCATGTTGCATGTCGCTCCACCTTGCACCAAATTTTTCTTTGTAAGATTTTCCAGGCTTCCTTGAAAGTTGTAGATTTTGCTACCTTGCACAAAAACTTCTCATCCAATGTTTGTTTTATAAAATTCAAGGCTAAAGCATCACAGGCATTGTCATATGGCTTTTTAGACTAGTACTCAATTAAGCCTTTAGCTCAAAGAAACGTTTCAATATTGATAACTCAATGGCCAAAATATTTACCACTGAACATACTAGGTGGTTGCATATTAAAGCTACACCAATCACCCATGATTTCTACTTTGTCTTTTGTTAGATTTCTCACTTCCTTGGTTGGGGCCTAAAGTTCTCTAAACATGACAACCATTTATGTTTCTTCTTTTCGATTCATTTTCTTAATCTTCTTTAGCTGTGATGACTATTGTCTTTCCTCCATCTTATAGTTTCTTTGCATTAAGTTATTTTCCATATAGTTCCCGCAAAAAAATATAATTTTTAATATACACTAGCAAAACACAATCCCAAAATGCTAGTGTAGCAAAACACCAAAAAATTTACATGTAAATAAACTTTTACAAAATCATAAATTTACCTCCCAAAAAACCCTTATTTTTTTTTTAATTCTCAAATCCAAAAATCACTTTAACCTTTTCCAAATTTAACTTAATTTAATTTTAAACTAAAACCGTCACTTAAAAAATATACTACTTTATACTCCTTTTTAACACACTAATTTCTTTTGAAATGTCTTGAATTGCCTTTTGAAACCATAATACTCGAAACTCTTTTTTTTCAATTTTGGCTTAGGCTACTTTAAACGAATCCTGTGAGTTTGATTAACGCGGCTTAACTTATGGAGAGCCTGTGTAGTTTCTTTCCACAATAACGAAGGGTCCGTTAGTGCTCTAACGTAGCCGGTATTGTATGTCGCACGCTCTAACACGCTTTTTTACAGGTGACTTGCGTTATAATGTTCTGAATATAATTTGTAAGGGGATTTAACTTCAATTAAGAGAAACATTTTTAGAGATTGTTGCTAATTTATTTGTTCTGGTTATTTGTAAACTTAGTTTAATATCAATTTGTCGGAAAGAAAGATAAGACACAAATTTCACATATTTTTTTAGGCGTTGTCTTTAAAGACAACTTTTTTTTCCATTGATTACATAAATTTAATTACTAGTAAATGACCTAAAATAACTTAATATCCACACAGGCTAAATTTAGACTCTTCCAAATATAAACTGAATTCAAATTGACTCACACTTAACTGAATTAACTTAATCTTATTTAATTTCTTTTTTCCATTAACTGGGCTAAAATAACTTAACATGCACACTGAATTTAAATTTTAAATATAAATTAAACTCAACCTCGCTCGCACTTAACTCAATTAACTTGTACTCTAAATCTCAACTGCAATTAACTCAAGCTATCGCTTCATGCATCACACAACTTAAAACTTAAATTTGATAAGCCCAACTTAAA
>APFE030902897.1:0-13677 GCA_000404065.3 Pinus taeda | reverse complement strand
TGCTTGACATTTGAGTGAAACTATAAAGAGATAAACCAAAATTACAATTAGAAAAAGTAGTTTCATTTTCTTTCTTTAAACATCATAATTGTTTACTGTTCCTTCCATCAACATCTCTCGTTCTCAATAATCTAGAAACAATGTAGCTAATTTTTCTAGCTAATGTGGGTTACCAAGAGAAAAACATCTACCTAGAAGTTGTATGGTCTGAGGAGGCGTGGCCAAAATGGAAGGAGAAACTACAACCCATTGTTGATTAAGAGCAAAGATCCTTGATTGGGGTGTTTGAAGTTTTGTCAATAGAGGGGGCAGCTTGCTACCCTGCCACCTCTTATCACATTTAATAGGGGGAGATGGTGTGGCATTCTGATCTAGATCTGAGGGGTAAATGATCCTAAACTTAGTCTAGTTGAGAGCCCCTTGAATAGTTGATTTTCAATAATGATCTCTTGGAAATATGGCTTTGTTGTTGTCCTTGATGAAAAACTACTTTGATGGTTACCCGAGATTGATGTTTGATGCTTTGGTGGATTATATGATTGATGGACATAGTACATGTTTGATGTGCTTGATCAAAGTAGAAAAGTGAAACAAATGTTTAAGGAGAGGGTGTCAACTAGCTTGGAGGCCTTGATACCTTGATGAGTAAATCAAGATTAGAGGTGTGACATGATTAAATGTAGCCTTGAATGAGCTTGATATGATGGTGTAATCATTCTATAGCCTTAGGAGATTGTTGCATGCATATAGAGGCACATTTTAGAAGTTTTGGAGGTGAGTTAACTGACTTTTGGGGTTGAAATAAGGGTAAGGAAGGTTAGTGCATGGGGATTGTTTAAACTTATGTTACCTTTATTACACTTATGTTATATTTGCCATGAACACACTTCCGGAAGGAGACAAGTATCTTATTGTCTCGAAGCACAAAGAAATAAAATCTTTGGACTAAACCATGGTATTTTCCCAACGTAATCGTGTAGACGGGTGCAAATTGGATCATTAATTTCTGCCTATGGTATTAGAAATAATTATGTAATGACTTGACGTATTTGAAGATTAAATTCCTATATAAGAGGGTTGATCTAAACCATTTGTTTTGCGCTGGCTAAGAAATTGGTATGGGTTTTTCTCTGATCTGGAGTGCATGAGGGCAGACGTGGTTGAGGAGGCTTAGGTCCCATAGATTTGACCTTTCTTTAATAAGATAATGAATGTATTGTTGTAGGCGAAATATAGTGTAGATCTATACAATAATTGCTCTATCTTCATCTCTCTAGAATGTATTGATTGTAGTGACACATGTTTATTTCGATGATATTTCAATATTGTGGATATAATAGCTTAACTTTTTTATTTCTTAATATTGTATGTAGAGAATGTATTGATTTTATATCATTTCATGTGTTTCAAATAACTCTATTTGTTGCGTTGTATACACAGAGATCTTAATGAAGTTTGAGATTACAAAAACTTGTTTGATTTCTAATGTATGAAGAGATTAGCCTAACAGAATTGTTGTTTGCTTTAAATCACTTATAGAACATGAAGTCACATTGATTTATTATGTCTACCCTTGTTTCTCTATGCTTGAGTTTACTCATGTTGCAGGAATAGTATTTAATGAGCAAAACTGGTAATTAACTTGGCATGAAAATATTCCTTGTTTAACAGTGACTAAGTTGCAAGGGTTTGACAAAGATTGGTTATGATGAATGATTTATGAACAGAAATTATGGAATTGCCTGAGTATGGCTTGTTAGTTGGCTTGGATGATGACCTATTGGACAAATACTTCATGATTTGATATTTCATCTTGATTGATAGTAATTGTAAGGTCTTGACTTGGTATTGTAGACATTAGTAGTGCTATCTCATATGACTATTGGATATACTTGATTTCTTGAGTAGAGGTTGTTGTTTTCATATTTCATATTTAGTTTGGGCTTTTGCAAAGGACTTTCACATTTACTTGATAGTTTCTGGATATTACATTATTATGGTGATACTTGTTCCCATGCTACTTGTTCTCATCCCAGTCATTAGATTAAAACTCTAACATGATAGAGTTGGTCTATGTTTGGATAGATTTGGCAGTGAGAGTTTAGAAAATATGATCCAGTTGACTTGAATATTGGTTTTGGCATGGAAAACTAGTGTATGATGAGTATTGTTGACACTTGAAAATTTGGAAAATAATGTTAAGATGAGAATGTTTTCTCTAATTAGTATTGAGATCATTGATACATTGGTTAGCACTTTGATATTGGTTTGATCATATTGACTGGAATCCATATTCATTGAATTGGCATATTGAATGGTTTGGTTCAATTGGTATCCATTGATTTGTTCTTGGCATATTGGTTTTGAATCTTCAATATTTCTTCAATGATTCAGTATTGGCACATCAGTATTCTTTGTTGGTTTAGTTCAATAATATTGGTTTCATGAGGTTGGTTTGCCTTCTCCAGTTGGTATTCAATGGTTTGGATTGGTGTAGTCATTGTAGCTATGTTTAATTCACTTTAGTATTTAGTTGTTTTATGATTCAATGAATTAGTTCGTTTACAGTGCTGCAGTGATTCAATATTCATTATTTCAATTGGTATATTGTTTTTGAGCATTTTGCAAGGTGTGGTTCTAGTTTGAAACTATGATAAAAGGTGGCCTACAATTTTTAATGTTTGTTTGAGGTAGGTGGATCCAGTGTGAAAGATTGTGAAGTTTTGCCCACAAGGTTTTTAGGGTTTTAGCCTTCAAGGAGGGATTTAGAGCTTCCTTCCAATAGGAGCTGATAAAAGTGATTAGCGAGTTGGAACTCCCTTCTTGTAGGTAGGAGCTTGGATGCTAGCAAGAGTCTACGCCAGTATAAAACGATGATGTAATGAAGGATTTTTCCTTACAATAAAAGAAGAAGATGAAACAACAATAATGGTTTTATCCCACATTGGCTTTCAACTTAAAATCCTGGTGTCCATATGTGTTTGATGTGCTCATGTGCTTCATTAAAATGTTTATTCTTACTACTACTCACGGTTTATTAAATATGTTCACATCTCTAACACAATAACTTGTTAATGAAGTAATCGATCAAGATAATTTTGAAACTAAAACATAAGAATAACTAAAGTATAATTGGGAATTAAATACTAATCCCCCCAAGTATTTATAATTATTCGTACCAGAGCAGGTCTCTCACGAAGAAGCGTAACTACTTGAGAGTGGATCAAGGACAATGACAAGGTAGCATAAGAAGAAACAAACACAAAGGAAGAGGAAAATCTAGGAAAGGAGTGATAGTGATATATCCAATGTTTTGGAAATATTTTTATTCATAGATCAAGGACAATTAGTAGAAGAACAAGGAAATCCAAAAAAAATGGATAATAAGGGTTTGTTCATTCTTGTTGATGCTAATTATTAGAATTGAAAAGAAGAGATGAAATCTAGGATGATGGTCCTTGGATGTGATGTTTAGCATTTATTCTCTAATGGTTATACTAAAACTCCACCATCAGCACAAGATCCTTAAAGAATAGGGATGAAATAATTTCAATCTTTTGTAGCAAACCTGATTTAGTATTAGAGAAAGTCATGCATTATGAGACTCCAAAGGAAGTATGGGATAATATGTAGGTCATTTAGAAATGAGAAGGAAAACATGTAAAGGAAGATTGCTCATCAGTTGAACCAACAAGTAATCTTTTTTCTAAAGGAAACAATGGCGTGTGAGGATATGAGAATGATAATGAAACAACCATTTTTATGCTAGATGGAGTTACTAATTTAGAATATTAGAATAAGTACTTAATCTTAAAATAAAACTAGCATACTCTTTGAAAAAGGTTCACAATCTTGAGAAAAAGTTGCAAGAATATGAAAATAGGGATGATGATAATCAACAAATGTTGCAATAGTAAAAAAACAACTTAAAGAAAGGAATTGATATTGGGAAGGACTTGAACATGAGATTATCTCTCTGAAATTAGATTTGGAAAATTCAAACAAGTGAAATAAGGAGCTACTTCAAGTATTTGAAGAAGAATAAAATGAGGTGAAGGAAGACATTATTGAATTAAGAACACAAGTGGAAGAAGGAAGGAGGATTAAAGAGGAATGAGCAAGAAGTTATTGGAGGGGAAGCCCAATGTCAAAAACTAGAGGCTAGGGTAAGCATTCTAAAAAGTAAACTAGCAAAAAAGGAAAAGTATTTAAAATTCCAAGACAATACCACGACATTGGATAATCTTCTTAATAGTAAAAGATCCCCCTTCATCAAAAAATGCTTTGGACTCCATGAAATTTTAAAAGTAGAGTCAAGCTCAAGAATATTTGCAAAGAACTTTGAGGTTAACAAAGAAAACTCTGAAAATTTGGGTCAAACATATCTGCATCTAAGGAAAGCAAAATTTCAAGGGAACCCATTTTCTCCCAATAATAGAAACGACAATTGATTTTCTTCTTTGAACAATAATATTGAATGTTTTATCTATCATAACTATGGACACATTGAAACCCATTGTAGAAGTAAATCTTTTAGATATCAAACAAATAGTTATTCCATGGGAAGATCATCAACTCCCATATATTTGAACATCCTTCAAGGGTATTATTTTACATATAATGCATTTGGTAACAAATATATTGATTACAATAAGATAAATAAGAAGCATAAATACTATGATGCTCTTCCTCCATTCTCTATTCATGTATGGTGTTATACATGTAACACGTTTGGACATGTAGCAAAAGGATGCAGAAAGAAGACAATGAATTCATACAAACAACAAGTTAATTCCCTCCAAAGAAAGCATCCAGACAAGAATATGGTTACCAACAGACCTAAAAAATATGGATTCACCAGTACTACTGAGAAGGAGGAACAGGTAAGGTGTGTGCTTTCTATGTGCACCTTTGAAGAAGACGATCAATGGTACATAGATAGCCAATTTTCTCGTCACATGTTTGTTAATAAGAGAAAATTTATCTCTCTCAATGGAAAAAAACAATGGTAAGCTTATTCTTGCAAACAATACTCTTGCACAAGTTTTAAGAATGGGTAATGTTGATATTTCTGTTAATAATAGAGAAGCAACTAATGTATTATTAGTTGAAGGATTAAAGTGGAACATTCTAAGCATAGGAAAACTAGATGATAAAGGGCATGCAATTATATTTACATCAACAAGATACAAAATCATGGAAGAAGTCACTAGAGAAATCATAGAAAAAGCATTCTAAAAGATACATGTATGTGCTAAAGAATAATACACGTATAAATAAGAGTTATAGATCCTCTTGTTCAGATTTAGTGTAAAGGATTGCACAACGATCAGGTCCATAGGATCAATGGTGCATGATCTCATGGGGATCCTTGCAATGATGATTAGATATATTTTTGATTATCTTAACTACGACTCATGCTTCTAACGTTGAATACACATCCTATGGATTGGTAGTGAACAATTTTCATAGATTCAAGTGGAGCTTCTCTTATGATTCAAATGGTTCATTACGGGCTCACTATAATTACCATGAGCACATCTAGTATATGACAATTGTTGTTGTTGGGAACATTTCTTATTAGATGTTGTTTCCATTATTTCATCATTCATGTTGATCTATTTTTGTTGATCGGTATTGCTGCACTACTTGTTGTTGATTGGCATGCTAATAAGTGGATATGAAGATTTCAAATGATATCTAATTGTTTATGATGGATGATGTCTTAAATGGCTTATATATTCCACTCTATTTGTTGATGGAAAAAATTATTTGATGATTAACAAATGGGTTGTTATTTGATATTAATGTTATACTTCATGGACATGGTTATCTCATAGTGGCATATCTTGGTTAATGACTGGTTTTCACACTACATCACATATGTTGCTTCTCATGCTACTGCAGATCATGGATATCATGATTATAATGAAGTTGGTCTTATGATACTACTTACTGATGGACGCATGGTCATATTTCTATGAGAGATGAATGGGTGGTGTTATCCATACCTATTGATGTAATTATGCTTGGTTTAAAAAGACATGTACTTATAATGTATATATCTAAGAGGATCCAATATATTGTCATGGGGAGCATGGTCAATTGAACTCTTATTTTCACATCAAAAGATTGGTCTTATAATGTTGGACATTACAAGAGGAGTTCCTTTTTTGCTTAAGTTCAACTGTTTACACTTGATGTCAAAGGGGGAGAGAGGCTTGGTTTTTTGCAAAAGCACCACAAGGAAAAAACCTAGAGGAGGTTTTTGTTGAAGCCCCTATAAAAATAGCCCAAAAAAGATTTATAGCAGAGGTCACTATTACAGGTGGGTGAGTGGATGTTTTAGTAGATATTTTTTTAATAGTCCATGTAAAATACAAAAATGCACCAATGCTTTACTATCCATACAAGCATTGGTGTTGCAATAACATGGTGCATCATCAAAAAGTATTTTTATAAAATAAGAAAAAAAACATTGTGCGCTAAAAAACCTAACACATCGGTGCTTAAACGGTCAACAACAATGGTGTCGTTCACATAGTAAAACTTCTCAGTGCATACCAATATGGGGCATTGCTATAGTTTTAAATTTCATAGAAATGTTGTGTTATTTTCCAATGACACCCCAGTGCAAAAATCTCAACAAAATGCCCTAGGGCATCTTATAAAAAACATCGCTAGGAAGTTTATAAATTCTAAATAAAATAATGGTGCTATAGTATGAACATAGAATCAGTGCATTACTTGGAGAAGGATGCCTCGATGATCTCGAGAAAAGCATCATGATATTTTTAATTAGAAAACAAATGTAGTCCATTTGGACATTTCTCGCATCAGAGAAACACACCAGAGAAGGGTTAATTTAAAAAACCCTCTCGATCATAATTTTCATTTTTGAAATATACAGTGCAAGAGAGATCGTAAGCATTAGTGCACTCTTGTCCACATGCAAACACCTTGACATCAATGGTTCTCTTTCTCACCATCCTTTCATATGATTCTCACTATTTGAGTTTTCAATTTTCTCAAACTATCCTAAAATTTATTTTTCTCCATTACATGTCCACAATACATCCCCGACAATAAAATGTCTAAGTAACGTCTATGTTTCTTTGTAATTTATTTTTTTAGCAAATTAGAATTGTAAATGAGGATAAATTAGCATTGTTTTTCAATTTTTTTTCATCACAAAGTGCATTCAATATGTTTGGCTTGCATCGATAACAGTGCGGCCTATAAATTTATAGGGTGCACTACATATCAATGCGTGAAAATAATGCACTGCCATTGTTACGGTGCATTTTATAAACTAAAATGCATCAACATTGAGAAAACAAATTGTACATTGATGCATTCGCCTGGTAAGTTCTAATTTACCAAACACACTGCAAATTTAATATTTAAAAATATATCCATAGATCAGTGTGTTCGATAACCTGAATGTTTTATACCAATGCAAATGAGTTATCTGTGTGCACTAGTGCACGAGTTGTCTGCATCACTTTCAAAAGTTAAAATTATAAACCAACAACAATGCATCACTCTTATTTGTGTACCATTAGTGGTGTGGTTATAGTTGAACATGCATCAACACCAGTGCATGACCATGTTTTGTGCGCCCCAAACTTTTTGCTTTTGTTTTTTCTTAATTGAAAGTTATGTTTCCATATTTATACATATATTTTTCATTTAATAAAAAAAAATGTACTTTATGTATGAGACCGATGTATTTTATATGTAAATTATGTAGTCGATACGTCAATAAAGAGAGCAGCAGCAGTAGCAAGAGCAACAGGTGGACGAATACAATACGATCTGAACATGGTAGGCTAGAGAGGGAGATGAATTTATACCCTCACCCTATTATTGTGGTAACCCGAGAAGTCATGAGGAATGCAAGACTCGTCAAGTACTATGAGGAGGCTACATCCCTTAAGGCACACTCTTTATTTTTGGCGCATATGATTTAGCGATAGAATTACTATTGGAAGGCTTTCTGTGTCAGTCCTATGGTGTGGTATAGGCCCACTGAGGAGGACATGTTCTTCTTTATTGGCCTATCCATGAGAGGGGAGGATTTTCCCCAGTTCCTTGATGTCCCCCATGGGGTTGCAGCTTAGAGTCAGCTTGCATACACTATGAGATATGTGTGGCGTCATGTGGTCAATCCTTCACCTTTTTAGGTCCATGGTGAAAAACTACAGATCTCTTATTTTGTTGCATATTAGGTTAGGTGCATCTCATTATTAGTCACTAACATTGCACACTCTCATTTTGATGATGAGTGCATTAATTTCCCTGTTTTGTATTATGTTGATTCTTTGATTTAGACGCCACATTGCATTAGATGCTCTGGCTTTTCTTAGGTAGTTTTTCATGGATCTTGATGGATGTCATAAATTGAGACTGTTGTCACTCACTACTTTATCAGTCATCAATTGCTTCAAATCCCAAATAGCAGTGAAGTTTGATGCTCAGTTTTTAGCAACATAACTATTAGAGCTTAAACAAACCCTCCCTATTACCTAGCACTTGGAAAGAGTTTTCCACTAGTATATGGAAGTTCAAAAATGGACTCCTGGAGCAAAACTTAGAGCATGTTGAAGTTACCATTGGGAAAGTTGGAAAAAAAAAAGAAAACACCAAAGGAGAAAGGAAAATCACAATGGGAGGTTAGGGGGAAAATCACAATTCTGTAGTCCCACATTCCCACAATATCACTATATCACAATCCCACAATCCCACATCCCATAGCATCACAGTCCCACACACTACAAAACCTTGCATTATCGGCGATTTGCGATATAGTAGTACATCGTCCGAGAAGGCCGAAATTTATTTACAAAGGAAATGAATGAGAAAATAGGGTCACGTAGTTATCTTTTCTCTCTCCTCTAGGGGGCACGTTGACACATATGATTGGTCATCAGAGCTGACATGAAATTTGAGGTCATCAATGATGTGGCAATGGAAATGGCACACTGAGTTTCAGCATTTTCAAGGAGGAAATGGGGCAATTTCTAGGTGACACGTGTCACCACATATAGGGTGACACATGGAAATCATGAGGTCACCCTGAGGTATCGACGATTTGCGATCAGTGATTGCATGACCTAAAAGCTGATTCCTCCATCGATAATCCTCCCTGACTACAATTGCGATAAGGAGAAATCCCTCAGATGTGATAAGTTATTGCAGTCTATTTCATAAATATTTTGCATCTGGGATATCGTTTGGTGTTGTGTAAGGGGCATTCAAAGCTGATTCAAGTTATAAATGAAAAGGCCCTCCAGATAGAAGTCGAGAGCCTTAGCACCTAAAGGGTTAAGTGCTTGGTCAGAGCCCACAGTCAGGTGATATGAATAAACTTGAATTGGCTAAAAGCATGGGGGCTAAAGGGAAACTAAAATTTCCCATTTTTGGTTTTAGTGCAGTGTTAAAAGCCCATGCCTGAGAGTCTTCTCTGTTAAACTATAATACAAAACCCCAGGCAAATTAGGGCATCGGTTTCATTCAACATGACATTTAAGGCTGAAATGACATAGTTGGTCCCGACAACAGCTTGGACAATAAATCATGGGGGATGACACATTGAAACTAAGTGTGGGTGTATTCATGAGAATAGATACTAAATAGTCCAAGCATCATGGGAAGAACACTATAACAGAGACAAAGCCTGATCTAAAGTGTTCACAGGGATAGCAAAGGACTCCTTCCTCCTGCCTTTTTTTTTTTTACTTTCTGTAGTTTTCTATTTCCAAGAAGGTATCTGATCCTATTTGTAATATTTAGGTAGCAGAGACTTACAAGGGATAAGACAGTTATTCTTGCAGACATCTAGAGCTCTCGCTAAGAGATATTCCTTATTGTAACTCAAGATCTCCCCCTCTTCTTATAAATAGGGGGATGAAGTTCATAACAAGGGATAAGACAGTTATTCTTGCAGACATCTAGAGCTCTCGCTAAGAGATATTCCTTATTGTAACTCAAGATCTCCCCCTCTTCTTATAAATAGGGGGATGAAGTTCGTAACAAAAGGGTCTGGAATTTCTCACCCACTGGCTCTAAAATCTCAAAGGCCAATTTGGTTCTAATTTGTTTACTCATGGGGGCTTCACTAATATTGTGATGAATGTATGGACTGGTTATTTGTACCCTTTGAGATAAGTGACATTTCCCTGTTGATTCCAAGCATTATTAATGTGCAGCATGTTCCTCTAGGTAATCTCATTTCATTTGTGTTTTTCCTCCTTTGAAATAGTATAATGAATGTAGTTGGTTCCTCTTCAATCTATGGATTTATCATAGCTACCGATAGAAGATAGTACATGTGCTTCTCACAGATGTACATCTGCGATTCACTAGCATTGCAGTACCTGTAAAATTATAGATTTGCTTGTGTATTTGATTAGCTTGTACAACATATATTAGCCCAGATCTATGTTAGATTTGGTAGAGAATGATACCCATGTCATGTTTGATCTGAATCCTTCTTCCAAACAGCTGTATTTCTATCATTCCATCGGAAAACTATGGTTTAGGATTTTGTGTTGTTTATAGACCTATCCATCAAATTCCACTTTTTTCTAGAACATTGTTGCTTAGGATTAAGTTTCTTACAACCCTCTGCATCTTTTTCCCTCCTTCATTCCCTCGTCTCCATCATTACTATGACTTTAGTTTTAAGCTATCTCATTTCCACGTGTTAGCCAATAGAGGAAGAACCCCTTTCTCTTTGAGATTGCCCCAATATACCATGAGCATTTGAATCAATGAGTTGGCTTGAACCTACCACAGTGAAGGCTTATTAAACTAAGCCCCTCCTATTACCATTTTATGTGACAATTGGAGTGCTAATAACCCCTGACAGATAATATATTAATCACTCCTCTACTCAAGATGTCTTAAGCACTAGTCTACAATCAACCCAGAGGCTATCTCTAGGAGTCTTTCTATTTCCCCTTCGACACTTGTGCTACTGGTGTGGTTTGAAGAAACAACATCTTTCTAATGCAGTTGCCAGTGAATCGAACTACAATATCTTTTCCTTGGGTACGACAAAGTTTTTCATTTCCCCTGTTACGTGAGCAAGGTAAGTGTGGGTTGAAGATCTCTCATCTTGGCAACTCCACTGTCAAATTTATGGTAAACATCCTAGCAACTCCATTATCCCTATCTCTATTTGATCATTGTGGCTTTCAAGAAGCCCCATACTCACTTAAATGCTACAAGAGCCCAAAACTATACCTAATTTTGAAGTTGAAATCAATCACATAGGGCAGTTTTCAAGATGGACTTTCCTACATTCCTGGCCAACCAATTTGCCCCATTGGATTTCTCTTCTAATGCTTGCTATCCGAATCATGTCCCTATATGTCATGAGCAGAATTACTATTTTCCTAGATTCAGTGGGAACATAGAGAGAAGACCCAACCAACACTTCAAAGACTTTCATGAATGCATGGAGCAATAAGGTATTTTTCTTAAGGATGTACAAATGAAGCTTTTAAGTGGTTTTTAGATGATGATGCTAGAGTTTGGTTTAAAATGGTACCTCATGGGAGCATATCTTCTTTGAAATGTTTTCATAAAACATTCTATCAATATTTCAAAAAAATTTATCCAACAAATGCTTTATTTGAAGATTGTTGCACACTTTTAATGATGAAGATATTCCCGAGGTAAATAAGCCTACTGAAGATGTATGTGAGAGCTCATTCCAAGAAGGTATCTAGTAACATCAAGAAACATCTCCCCATGAGTAGGAAAGAGATGAAGGAAACACCATTGAGCTGCCAATAAACTCTTAGATGGCTTATTCAGTTGAGTCTTATCTTTATCCTTCTTATGATGAATATAACTCCGACGGAGTGTCAAGTGAGGCAGAGCTACCATACTCCCAGTTATGGGAAGCTGCACAAGAGGAAGAGGCCCATAAGGGGGTCAACAAAGATGCTCCAGTCGATGATGCATATCTTTCACATGTAGAGTAGGATCAAGGACCTCCTCCAATCTATGATTCATCCGATTCAAAGGAGGAGCAAATGGTCATGAAGGTGCAGAAGGAGTTGTTTACTAGTAAGTGCGGAGAAAGCTCCCAACAATAAGTTTTTCAAGAAGAGGCCAAAGTTGAATTGCTGTAGAAATAGTTATGCCAAGAATTCTTCTCAGACCCTCCAATCTATGTTTCTTAAAGTTATGACAGTGAACAATTTGCAGCAAATTTCCAAGACTATTGTCCCACTAAAAAATGGGCAGTAAAAGATCAACAACCAGTTTTTCTTGAAAAGGCTGAAGTTGAGGAGCTGAAAGGTGTTTATGGTTGCCCCGACCAAGAGGATATTGGTAAGAAGACTTCTTATGAAATTAAGACAAATGCAACCGTCATTGCCTATTCTATGACCCTGTGGCTGAGTACATGAGCCTATTCTTAAGCCAGCAAAAAAGGTTGTTTCAACAACATTTATTAGGTTATTCATTTGCTGATTTTTCATGGTGCATGCTTATTTGCATCTTTCTTTTCCAACAGTATGAAGGCATATGATTGAGTACTCTAATGTCGACCTGGATCCATTGGAGGGTCAAACATACTTAGCTAAATTAAGATATGTGCATAAGTAGGAATGTACGTAAATAAGCTCACCAGTTGAGCATTTACTTTTCAGTTGTTAGAATTTTTATTTTTTCATTTTAGATTGAGCAAGAAATTCCCATGGAGATTTTGTTGATTACAAAGATTCATTTATTACTGAATCCATACCCAATGGTGAAGGATACTGGTTTTCAAGTTCTCATCACCTTGAAAGCAAGGCATTGTCCCCAGTAGGAGCCGGTGTTGTCACTCACTGCTTTATTAGTCATCAATTGCTTCAAATGTCAAATATTAATGAATTTTGATGCTAAATTTATAGACACATAAGCTATCAAAGCTTAATTATACCCTCTTGAATGCCTAGTGCTCAGAAATAACTTTTCGATGGTATATGGAAGTCCAAAAAGGGACTCCTCAAGAAGAATTTAGAGCATGTTTAAGTTACCCTTGGGAAAGAAGGAAAAGAAAGAGAAAACACCAAAGGAGTAAGGAAAATTGCAATCAGAGGTCTGGGGGGAAATCAAAATCCCATAGTCCTGGAGTCCCACAGTACTAGAGTGTCGTAGCCCTGTAGTCCCTCAATCTTGTAGTCCCATAGTCCCGCGATCTCATAATATCACTGTATTGTAGTCCCGTGATCTTGCATCTGACAACATCGCAGTCTCGCACACTCCAAAACCTTGAGTTATCATTGATTTGCGATATATTGATACATCACCAAGGTGGGACAGAATTTGTTTACAAAGGAAATGAATGCTAAAAAAGGACCGACCAAGCCTTTTTCTCTCTCTTTCAGGGGTTCACATGGAGTTATATAATTGGTCCTTAGAACTGACATGAGAGTTGATGTGGTAGTAAAGATGACACATGTCACTCAATTTCAGCATTTTCAAGGGTGAAATGGGGCCATTTCCAGGCGACAGTGTCACCACTCACAGGGTGAAATGTGGCAGTGATGATGTAACCCCAGTGTATCAATGATCGCAAAAAGTCAAATATTATTCCTCCACCAATACTCCTCCCTTGTTGCGATTGAAATAAGGAGAAATGCCCCAGATGCCATAAGTTATTGTGGGCTATTT
>APFE030902893.1:56191-85028 GCA_000404065.3 Pinus taeda | reverse complement strand
GTTACAGATTTACCTTTTCACCTGTGTGAAACAACTCATGGATTTGGAACAAAACAAGCCATTGGTTTTTCATTCACTTCTCCTCCTGCACTGCTGTGCAAACTTTTCTTTTTTTACATTATAAAAAACAAAGAAAATCTTTTCACTGCTTCTGCATAAAAGTCCATTTTCATTACAGACCCAAAGAAAAACATTTTTGCACTTCTGCCCCCCTGCAATACAAAAATTAAACTCTGTTCTCTTTTATTCGCTGCTGCGAACTCTCATTTTCACCGTGTGCCATTTTTTTGCTCCAGGGTTTTTCGCAATTTTCATATGCGATTACATTCAATACAATCCCCCGTGTATTTTCACATTACAATAAAAATTTAATCCCCGTGCGTTTTTTTTGCTTTTACAAAAATTAGGGTCAACGCTATATCAAATCATATATTAAAAAAAATCTGCGCCCATACCTTATATTAACTTCATGGTAGATATGTTAAAGACCTTACCCGTATCATTATTATGGCGTATGGGATGGTCCATGCCTAATTAAGTTTTAACAGACCCGTATGCGTACTATGTGAACTTTAACCAGCGGACAGCTTCCAGGAAATCAAACGGCGGACAGCAGACATGTTTAATCGAACGGATATCGGAAGAGGTAAGTTGGGTGCTAGATACCTTCCGACGGATTGGACATGCTGATGTCAGGCCAGCATCAGCGCTTGAACAGCTGTCAGCTCCCAATTGCATCGGAGCTCGATGCACGGAAACCACTTCAGTCTGATGGGTGGTGCGATATAAGACAGCCTGGTTTTGTTTTACTGCGTGGTTTTCTACCCTGTTGACTGCTGACCGCGCGGGGTTGGTGAAATTACAATTTTAACAGTTTCAGCAGTGAGATTCCTGCTGGTAATATGCGCAATTTGGAGGCATATATTTCTAACCTTTCCAAACATGTGAGTTGTTCAATAGGCATGCTGATATGCTGCAATTCGAAGCATCCAACCAGAAACAACTCTTTTAACTTCCCTAAAAAGGCCACGGAACATGATAACTCTCTGAATCTATTGCTCCCTATTATTAGTTGTTCTAACTCATATGGTGGTTCTAAGGTCAAGGGCAATTCTTCTAAACTAGTCTCTAGTAAATTCAAGTATCTTAAACGCCTCTGAGAGGCGATTCCCTGTGGCAAGTGCACCAATTTAACACAGCCTTTGAAGTCGATATGCTCCAGTGTGAAAATCTTTCCCAAAATATGCCCTGGGATGGATAAGTTAATGCAGTCTCGCAATGCCAAATGTTGAAGTTGCAATAACTGAGAGAAGGAATTGGGCAATGCGGTTAGATTAGAAGAGCCAGATAGATCTAAATGTCTTAGCATTTTAAGCTCCGAGAAGTCAAATGGGAGTATTTCTGAATTTATTTTCAACACTATCTGAGTGAAGTTTTGCATCGAACCGCCTATCGATCCAAGAAAACGGGAAGCACTACTTCCATCAAATGATTTCTTGTAATGTTGAAGATCAACTGGCTGGGCGCTGCTCGAAGTACTTGAAGATGCATACCCTGTGCAATCCATGTGGAGCACACGCAAATCCGAAGGTATCTGCAATGACGATAATTAATTAATTAATTAATTTTCAGGAAGTGAGTGCATGAATCTAACTACATAACTGAGTACATGATTAACGAGAGCGCGGGACAAATACTTGTAAAAGATTTTAGAGTTACTTACCTCATCAAAAGAACTGAATAACTTTTCCATTGAAGTTCCAAAAAAGTCGTTTTTAGGACCTTGAAGTTCCAAAACTCTTAAATTTTTGACTGAAATGGTACGAGGAAGGGAAATGAAGGGAGAAGCACGCCAACGAAGCCATACCAAATTCCCGGAGATGGAACCAAGAAACCTCGAGAGGTCGCGTATGAGATGTTCAACAAGCAGAAGACGTACACCCGTAATGTTTATGTCCATTGGGACTTGAAATGGTCTCTGATCTCTACGGATGCAGATGCCTCGTATCGGACGGGAAAGTGATCCGCTCTGAGAAGCACATTGAAGAACGAAATAAGTATGCTCTGCTCAACACCAACTTAATGAATACTTTTTGTGAATAGATAAATTGATAAATGGTACGCACACCCAGCGCAAAATTCTTTGTTGAACTTCTACCGAACCGTTTTCTGTTTTGTCCAGAAGTAAAAAAACAGAGCTTCTTCATCAAATAAAAAGAGAAGTTCTACCAAACAGTTATTCACCAAAGCGTTTTTTACTATGGAAGATTTTATCCAAAACTTTATTTATATTTCAAACTTTCACGCCCTAATGGCTCATAGCAGTAACAGATCAGTGGCCTAACTGATTCGGAAGAACATCGCAATCACAAATTGTCAAACGGAATCTGAAGAACAACGTACAATTGAGAGAGGCAATCAGTTCGTAGGGCTCTAAGTTTTAAGAGGCTGCATGATGGAAAATAAATAGGTGTTAGTAGTTCCGACACATTAACCCCTGGAAAATAAATAGGTGTGAGTAGTTCCTAGTTCCTACACATTAGCCCCTCGAGGGCTCTTCTTTTGAATTTTTAAAAACCAGCCATCCCGTTACCATTTTCCAACCGATATTTTATATAAAACTAGCAATGCAAATGCCAAGACATTTTTTTACCTCTTATCTGAAAAAGTCTTACCTATTTTATATTAATATTTAATATCAATACAATAAAAAGATATTTTATATTAAAATTTAATATCAAATTGAATTGTCTTGAATATAGAATTTAAGAAAAAAATATTTTAAAACAGTAGTTTGAGACAAAAATATTTTAAGACAAAAACAGTGTAATACAAAATTATTTTAAAGCAGAGCTTTATATCTAAGATAAAAATAGGTTTGAGACAAACATTTTAAAATAATTTTATATTTAAGACAATGGCCTAACAACTTCAAAATTGACTCTGATAGTGCACCCTAAGTCCCCCATGCTACTCGAGTGTACAAAGGATTTTATTTCACTTACCATTCACATTATCTTATATAAAGACAACGATTTGTTGGGCTCTTTGTTTTGTGGGTATAGCCGACTCTAAAAAACGCGACAAATTTTCTTGGCAAGATTTCCTAGACATTAATTCCACTTGTGTCCCTTTGATCTCTATTGATGCGATTAGAGATAACTTGTATGTCGTTGCATTCGGCGAGTGAGTCACTTTGGTGGTTACTATCGCTGAGCGGTTGATAAATTAACTAAACAATGGGCTCCTTTTCCTGGGTATGTGATTAAGCCTTGAGTTTGAATTTCCTTTAATATGCATCCCCTCAGACTTTGGATCTAGCTTAAGGTAATCAGTTGCAGAAAGATTGCAATGTGGCTAGTTTACAATTGGGTGGAGAATTGAAGTCCTTTCTTCATTTTTCAGTGATCATTAAACACACAGATAAGTGTACATTGCTTATGTATATTGGTTTATAGAGTGTGATGAATCTTGTTACATTGTGAATGTTGCAAGATCTTGTGTGTTTGTAAATGTAAATAAATGTCTAACTTCGGATCTATTTTGGGAATATAGGCTGGGACACCAATAACTCAGCAGAACTGGAGGGCCTCTGGCAAGGGATTCTTGATGCCAAGCGTCAGAACCTGCACCCTCTAATTGTAGAAGGAGACTCCCAAATCATCCTAGGCATGGTCTCCCGCATTCATAACGGCTCTCAAACCAGAAAAGTAGCGGACAGCTGGAGACTGGAGGCTAGACTACACAACATTGCTCAAGAGCTGCATAGTCACAGGGCCATCACCTTTCACCATTCGAGACGTGAAGGGAACAAAGTAGCGGATCTCCTAGCCAACATAGGAGTAGAAAGTCATCTCCCATTCCTTGCTGAAACCTTGGACATCATTCCCAGCTCCCAGCTTACTCAGGAATGTAAGATTCTTCTTCAAACTGACATTGATCCCCCGGATGCGGGTGCCACGGAGCAGAGGATGGGCGAGCCACCTGGCCCCCACGTGAAGGCACATGCCATCCCCCATGCAGTATAACTGCCCAAGCTCGTCTGCCGTCAACTCGCATTCAAGGCGGGGTGGTAGCTCTGGGCAGTTATTGCTGCCATGGATGACAGAAAGGAGAGAGCCGAGGGAAGGTTCTGGAATGGCGATGGGTATTTATCCCCGGTCGAGGTCGGCTCCAGGCAGTTGTTCTGCGATTTGCACAGTTGGTTGGGGGTCTGGTCTCCTGGTGTTAGACGGTGGGAGCACGCCTGGTGCTGGCTGGGTAGTCCGCCACCTCTGGTCACCTTCAACCTGGCTTTGCCCACAGTGTACAGAGGCCCAATTACAGAACTGCGAAGGGAGACTTGGGAAGAAGGAGGGTGGCAGAACGAGGTCCAATTCCCTGGACGAGAGGCGGACGAACTCACCATGGCTCGGCTCCGCCATAGACAGCCCTGTCGAAGAGGCAGAGGCTCAAACAGAGCAAGCGGTCGTGGGCAGGCTAGCAGGGAGCATCACCACTGCTGCTGCCACTTCTGCCACCGTCGCGCTGGGGTGGCTCCACTCCTGGCCGAGCACGTCGTGGAGGTTAGCGGGGCGAGCATTGAAGGTCCTGCACTTCCTACTTTCGGGTCGGTGGTCTTTACCCTGGGGAGGCTGGGAGCTGCCCAGGGGATCAGCGCGCACATCTCTGTGCTCTTCACCAGCACCCCTGAAGCTAACGGTGATGGTTCTCCTTCTGCAGGGGAAGCTCCTCCCTCCGACGCTCCTGGTCCTGAATTGCCACTGCCTCCTCCTGGTCCTGAATTACCACCGCCTCCTCCTGCAATTGAAGCCACCACCTCAGGACCGGCTATCAAGGAAAGCCCTTCCTCTTCCCAGGCAGCAAGAGCTCGCGACGCGGCCAAATGGGCTGCAATGTGGGAGGGCATTCCGGAAGGGCTTGGATGGTGCGAGATCGTGGAAGAAAAGCCGCCGGCGGATGAGCTACCAGCGCAAGAGCGCCCTTGAATTGGCGTTCATCTCCCCTCTCAGGTCCTGCTCCTGCTTCTTTACGATATGTCTTGTTTGGGTATCTACTCGCTCTGGTTTAAAGTCATTTTGTGTCTCAGTCTTTTTTGTAATGGCGATAAAGTGGGAGTCTGTATGTGCGTCTGTTTGGGAGTCTGTATGGGAGTCTGTAAGCGCGTTTGTCTGCCCCTGCGAGGGTGAGTCGAATTTTGGGTCTGAGGCCTGTAAGGTTGCTATCCTGGGTTCTCTTCATCGAACCTACAGGTCGTCATGAAGTTTCAAGGTCTTCAGGTTCCCCTGCGTGGGAGTTTTTTGAGCAATTCTTCCTGTACCATGGCATATCAAACTGCCATGGAATCCATGTCATTTCACGCTAAAATGCATGTAATTATCAACCATGTATATATAATAGAAACTTAGTCTTTTTACCGAGAAAAAAAAAAATAAATGTCTAACTTTTGATGCTCAATGTATCTTCATGATTAGAAAGGTGTCGAATTGTTTGCAATTTGTTGACATATGCGTACAATGTTGTTGATTGTCACCGCATATGTTTGTAACATTGAACTGTTTACAGATTTACACTAAGATACAACTCAATTTCTGTAGGAACTCGTCCTTCGAAGATAAACAAACTCTGTATCAAGCCTGGATATGTCACTCTCTAATTCTACCACAAGAATTTCCTTCAGAAATTTGCCAGAGTAGATTCACCCAGAATTGAAGAGAGCTTAGCAAGATCAATAATGAAGGGATTCAACCTTTATGGAAGCTCTTGATTATTTTAAGCCCATTTGGTTCGAGCCGTAAAGGGAGGAGCCGAGAGCTGCCGAGCTGGAGAGAACCTACATGCACCTTATAGGTAACATTTTCAGTCTCCCTTTGTCGTTCTTTACGTGTTTATAGGAATATCTCTATTTCACACAGCAGATGGAGGCTAGTGGAGCTTTTGAGCCATCATTGGTGGTTGGGTGGTTTTCCTTCTAAGGCGTGTCCCACCCTGGTTTGTCTCTCCACATGGTGTATGTGTTGACGAGTTTCTGCATGTATTTCTTGAACGTGGCATAACCTGCCTCTTACATTTTATGAGCCGACACTTGCAATAGCTCTTTTTCCAATAGTGTTTTTCTTCAGATTTACCCTTGTGCCATATATTCCATCTCTTGGCCGCGGTCGGAGGTTTTTGCTCCCTATCTGGCCACCTTCTGGATGGGAGTGTGGGAGCTTTCTTCTGCAGCTCCTCTTCCTTAATCCCCTGTCCAGACTCTCTATACTCCTTCAGGTGGCTGTTTCAATTACTGTCGCTGCTATATTTTCATGATAGCTACTGTTTAATTGGTATATGACGCATATATACAATTGGCCCATGGTGCTCTCCACTCGATAACGCTCGAGGTTCAGGTCAGTGATCTATGTTTTATGTCTTATATTCTATGTTTTAAGCCAAATTTTATGCTCTCTTACGGTATAAGAATAAGACTCTGTCTTATACTGGTTCTTAGCTCACTTCCTGGTTTTCAAAGAAGAACTTTTCAATTATTTCTGTAACACTAGTTTCACAATATATGTCGGGGTCAGAATCTTTAGGCTGGTGGGGGACAATCTTTAAATTTCTCAAGAAATTCTTCATCATCTCCAGACCATGCTCAGACTTTCGTCTTAGGATAGGTCCTTGGTGGTGTGTATGAGATATATTGTTGCTGCATCGTCTGTCCGAATTCGTGACGCATAATTCAGCACAGGGTTTATCTGTTTGTTTTTTTCGAGGGCCGGATAATTTGAATTTTTAGTGGCCAATGATCGGAATACTGCCATTAATGGTGGACCTCTTCTCTATACTTTTTCTTAGATAAATGCTCGCAGCCAATTCCCATTTCCCTATAGACTCTTGATGGTTCATTCTTATCTTTCTGTCAGAAGGGAAGCTTCCGGTATCATGTGAATTCTGTCTCTAGCCGTCAATCCTTAAATTCTTCATCCAGCCCATCCATTTCCAGACGACGCTGTACTTCTTTCTTTGACTAATCTCGCTCTTTTCCCTCTTTTTGCTTCGTCTGATTGGTCTATCTCTGAGAATATAGTTTCGGTCCTCAGGATCTCTGAAGCTATCCTTCTGTATGGACTTTCCATCTGACAACTCCGCGGCTTCGGCTTTGGTGCGGGCCACTCTAGATGCGGAAAAAACCCACGTCAACCAATCTACAAATGCTGAATGGGCTACCACGCTATATGCGGATATTATTCCTTCTACTCAGAAGGAACAGTCTTCCAGGGGTGGCGACTCTCTTTCTGTTTCGAAACACAAACATAATCGGCAGGTTAAATCTTCTCCCCCGCCTGACGCCATTAACTTGGATGGCCCTCTATTACTTGACAGAATTTTTAGTTTGCAGAAGAGAGCCTTAGTGGGTCGCTGACACTTTCCATCAATGGAGGAGTCTCAATTCAGACCGTGGATTGCGGCCAAATGGGCTCCCCTGCTTGGCTACTCCCCTACTATTGTTAGGCTTATGAATGATTGGTTTAGTTTTCACTTTCTCCTGGATCGTGATCTTGAGATTATCTTCTCCAAACCTTGGGTCCGGGATCGAAGTTTTCTAGCTCTTTACATGTGGTATATAAGATTTAATCCTCTCAAGTGTACCCCTCTAAACAATTACATTTGGCTTAAGTTACCTAGTTTTCCCATCGAGCTATGGAACAAAGAATCTATCAAGAAGATTGGTAACACTGTCGGAGGATTCATTTATGTTGATCCTAGATGCATTGGTGCAAAATATAAACGCATAGCTTGGGTCCTTATTGAGAATGGTTTTAGAGGTGGATTTCTTGAGTCGATTGATTTAAACTAGAATATGTCAAATGTCCACCAGCATTTGGACTATTGGGGAGTACCTTTTAGGTGCTCGGCGTGTCATAGAACTGGCCACCTCCACTCTCAATGTCCACGTAGATAGGCTTTTAAAAACAAAAATAAGAACATATCGGAGAAGAAAGCTTATGATTCATTTGCATGTGAACATTTGGCTCAGCCTCTCAACATTGACCCTTACCGGGGTCCTTTTAATCCAAAATCTCGACTCTCTCCAAAAAAAGTTCCATCCAAGGATAGATCCTCTGGTCTCTTGCAATCCCATTCATTGTCTGCAGGACCGCAAGGTCGGGATATTGGACCTGATGAATGCTGTCCCCGATCTGCTTTTACGCCCAAGCATACTTTTCGGCCTCTCATTGATCCACCCTCACCTCAGCCGGGGTTCACTTTACCTCCCCCTCTTCCCGAACCTACCCCGGATGTTGCCATTCCCCTCCCCCAACCGATCGAGTCTTTTACTCCATATAACTCCCTGACGTCCTCTGATATAAATTCTATTCACTGTGATATAGATCTGTTGTTGAAATGGGCATCTTTAAATTTGAAGCCCCTTACCATCCATAAACCTGACCATTCCCATTCCCCTGTTATTAGCCCAAATTCTGCTAGAAATATCACATTCTGTCGCAAAGAAAAGCGGGGAAGTAGACACTTTCGCGGGAAAAAAGGTAGAAAGGATCTGTCTTCTAGGGATCTAAATCTGATTGACATTCTTGTTTCAGAAATCGCTTCAGATGATTTCTCTACAAAAGGGCCTCTTAGAGCTTGCCGGCCATCTGATGACCGAAATGAATAACATCATGTCTATGAATATTCAGGGCCTTGGAGTAGACACAAAGTTTATGGCTCTCAAGAACCACTTTCGATCCAGAAAGTCCAGATTGCTCTTGATTCAGGAAACAATGCATGATTGTACACAAACCATCTCATATTTCAGAAGGATATTCCCTACTTGGCACATGGTAGCCATTGATGCTATAGGTTTGTCTGGAGGTCTAGCTATATTATGGGACCCTAAATGGATTAAAGCGGTTGCCTTTCAATGTTTTGCAAGCATTCTCATCTTAGTCTATTTTCGTAATTGTCCAAACCCTGTGCACATTTTAAATATATATGCCCCACATAGACAGCGTTTTCCATTCTGGGAAAAATTTCAAGCATCTGAACTCCTTGATATTGATTCCTCAATGATTGGGGGTGATTTTAATAGCACATTGTGTAATGATGAGATTTGGGGCAATGGCAGGAAAATTGACCCGATTGGCTGCATGATCTGCAATGCCATCATCCAAAATAATTTCATAGACATACATCGGAATTGTTGAGGGCCCACTTGGGACAATGGGCAGTCAAATGACTCATTCTTGGCCAAAAGACTAGACAGATATATCCTCCATGGAAAACTGATTGATAGATTTGGTCTTCCTCTGATGAAAATCATTCATACGCATATTTCTGATCACTGCCCAATATATATTCAATGGAACAATGTTGAATGCAAATCTGGTTACCCATTTAAATTCAACCGAACGTGGCTCTCCGACGAACACTTCAATAAGTTCATAAAGGAGTCGTGGCAGCGATATACATGCCCAGTTCAGCATCAGACACAGGATTTTATTAACCGTATGACACTTCTACGCAACAAAGTAAAAAAATGGCAGCGGGAGAAAACATAATACAATAGAAGGGAGCTGAAAGTAATAGATAACGAATTGCAACTTTTATCCTCACGCTTCAAAAGCGACTCCATAACTTCATATATTCGAAAACAAATATGGGACCTTGAAAAAAGGAAGCAAAAGATTTTAGCAGAGGAGGAATCCACTTGGCATCTCAAAAGTTGTGCCATTTGTCTCAAGGGGGGAGGTAAAAACACCAAGTTTTTTCACAGGTTTGCTAACAGGCGGAGGTAGATAAACACAATTTTGGAAATAAAGGATGAAGCTGGCAAATATTTTTTTACCCAGGAGGATATATCTCATGAAGCTGTTAAATCTTTGAAAAAGGCCTACAGTAGAGATATCAGCAGTCGAATTGAAGATATCCTATGGGGCATTGAGTTGTACCCTACGATGTTTGATGAAAATCTAAATGTTGCCCTCTTCTCTGAAGTCACTGAGGATGAATTGTTGGCGACAATGAAATCCTTCCAGAAGGATAAATGCCCGGGGCCGGACGGTTGGTCTGTCGATTTCTTTATCCATTTCTTCAACTTGTTTAAGGCCGACATTCTAAATATGGTCGATGAATCAAGAATAAATGGTAATATCAATCATCAAATAACCTCCACATATATTGCGCTGATTCCTAAAAAAACACTCTCTACATCCTTCTCTGAATATCGACCAATTTCTTTATGCAATGTACTTTACAAGATGATCTCAAAAATCATTGCTATACGAGTGAGGAATGTTTTATCTCTGCATCTTTCCCCTGAGCAGCACAGCTTTCTAAAGGATAGGAATATCAGGGACGCGGTGGCCCTCACTCAAGAAGCTCTACATTGTATACATTCTAAGAAACTGGAAGCTGCTCTATTAAAAATAGATTTAAAAAGGGCGTACGATAGTGTGGACTGGGTCTATATCCGATGTCTTCTAGCCAAGATTGGTCTTAATTACAGGTGTTCCAGGTGGATCATGGCGTGCGTGGAGGAGGTAAATTATGTTGTTTTGATTAATGGCTATCCCACCCCTTTTTTTAAAGTAGCTAGGGGACTTAGACAAGGATGCTCCTTGTCTCCACTCCTATTCATTCTTGTAATGGATTCTCTCAGCCTCCATATCAAGAAGGCGATTCATCAAAATTTCTGCCGCCCCTTCCTATATGCAGAGGGATATACATATCCCACAACTTTTTCGTTGATGACATCATCATATCTGCAATTCTGTGCAGAGCTTCCTGGATGTGCTTATATGATATATTGGGAAGATTTCAATGCGCAACTGGAATGATTGTTAATGAAAGAAAATCTTCCTTCCATGTTGAAGATATAAATGGGAATTTGATCCAATTCCTTACTCGGCTATTCAACATCCAAGTTATTCCACTCCGAAACGGACTTAAATATTTGGGATTTAATCTGAAAACAATAGGGTATCAGGTGGCGGATTGGACTTGGATTGCAGATCGATTTTATAAGAAAATTGCATCATGGGAGTATTTGTGTTTATCAAAAGGAGGATGCATGATCCTGACACAAGCAGTGCTCGTCCAAATAATGGTCTATTGGGCGCCCCTGTTCTATATCCCATCTGCTATAATAAAAAATTTGAACAGGATGATTTCCAATTTTATTTGGGGGTGCGACAAAGACCAATATAAATTCCACCTAACTAAATTATCAGCGCTAGCGCGACCAAAGAATATGGGAGGATGGGGCATATTAGATTTATCCCATTTCAGGAAAGCATTTTTGTGCAAATCTATGTGGAAGGCAATCATGGGGGACTCGTTGTGGAGCTCGGCCATCCGCGCTAAATACATGGACAACATGGACATGTCTTTTTGGATCAGGGAAAATCACATTGGGTCCTCTTTTGGATCTACCACATGGAGAGGCTTTAGGAAATTGGAACCATTTTTCAGACAAAATCTTATTTGGAAATTTCAGACGGGAGCAAAGATTATGATTGGAAGGGACGAGTTTGCTGGAGGGGCAGGGAAAATTCATGTAACCCCTCGCCTAATGAGAGCGCTTCACAATAGGGGGATCTTCTTCTGGGCCAGCACCATTCGAAAATGGGAAGGAGCTATCCCCATATGGAAAACAGCGACCGAACTGCAGCTCCGACATGACATGGAGGTTCAATGGAGTTCTATCATATCATTGTTGCGTGGCCATGGAATATTTCACTCTGAGGATAAAGATTTTCTTATATGGAAGGGACTAGATGGATCCGCGACTGTAAAGGTAAAACATATATATTTGGAATTTCTAATTTCTGAGGTTGATAATTCCGGAGCTATATTTCCCCCTATTTTTTGGAAATCGGGATGCCCCATAAAGATCATCATCTTCGCATGGCTGGTATTTTACAATAGGAACCTCACTTAGGAAAATTTACAAAAACAGAATTGGCATGGGCCTACCATCTGTCCACTTTGCAGGAAAAATGTTGAATATAATTTACATCTATTCCTCACCTACCCACAGGTGCAGCCCATCTGGCAGAATATTGCTACACACTATGGTTTCACCCTCTGTTCTTTCCCAACAATTTCTGAAGCTTTCAAAAGATGGAGCATCATGAACAAAGAATGGAGGGCCATCCCCTTATTGGCCATTTGGGCCATATGGAAATGGAGAAATGGCAGGATTTTCCCCTCTAAAGTGGAATCAAATGTTTATGTTGTAGCATCTATATTATCACTATACAGCGCCCTCGAATTGTCCAGGAAGAATAGGAACAGGGATGGAAGGAACCATATGACTACAACAAATGGAATCAAGAATGGAAGAGATCCCCCGATATTGACGTCCACGGTTTCCCCTTGTACTTTTTTCGATGGAGCTGCCCAACATGTGATATGTGCATGCGGTGTATACATCAGAACAGCAAGTGATCAGGCCAATGAAATCTATTGGAATGCTAGTCCAGGGTCCAACAACAGAGCTGAAGCGGTGGCATTAACGAGTCTCCTTTCCTTCTGTATCTTTCTGGACATTCCGAATTTGAAAATCTATGGAGACTCTAGGGTAATTATTGATCATGTTTTACCAAAGCACTATATAAAAAACATTCATCTTTCTATATGGTTGGACAGGATTGCAGCGTTATGGTACAACAGGAGGGACTATTCTATTTCTTACATTGACAGGAACAAAAACAAAAAAGCGGATGCACTATATAAAATGGGCCTAACTTCTCCCCAAGGCATATGGAGGATGCAGATCAAAACGGACAGCAACAACTTCCAGATCCAGGACTTTTGTCTTCCGGGTATATGATTCTCAAATAATGGTAAATTTCTAGTATGTTTTTTCTGCACAATCCCCATACAATGGCATATCTCACTGTTAAGGTATGCACACACATACTTTGCAATCATGAAAATCTTTGGTGTGTTGTGGAGGTTGTAGAAAATGGTCCACATACATTATAATGGACTCACTTCAAGATTACTCCAACTCTGTTATCTCATCCCTAGAAGGTGGATTTGACATATTTCCCCAATGTACATCCCTTGCAAACATCATGTTGGTCAAGGGTGCATCTCGGCAGATACATCAAGGATCACACAAGATTTCTATAGATGGTAGCATCTACTGCCTCTCCTGAAGAAGCACTCTCCTTCCTCCAGTTTGTAGCTAGAGGTGTGTCCATCGACTTGCAGTTCTCCATGTAAAATCTCTGAAGTATTCAGAGGCATACTTCCCTGACTCACAAACATCTCATCATCACCCTGCCATACTTCTAGCCTACGGAAGTAATGTATCATCCCATGTCCTTCATCTCAAATTCTCTTGCAAGGTCTTCCTTGCAAGATCGGTTCAACAACTCATACCCTGTAAGTATCAAGTCATCAACATACAATACCAAGATAAGCCACTTTCCATATACCACAATGTGATAGAGGTTGTCATATGCTTCATTTTGGTGAATCCCAATCAACTCAGATATGTATAAATTGGAGTGTAACATGCTCAGGGTGCGTGTTTGATACCATACAAGGCTCTTTTGAGTCTACACACGTCTCCCAATCATATATCTCAAATCCCTTTGGCTTCTATATGTAAATTTATTACTCAACAACACCAACGAGAAAGGTTGTCTTCACATCCATCTGGTGGATCTTCCACCCCATCTATGTAGCTAATTCTAGAATGGTTATGATTGAGGAATATATTTCCACTGGTGAAAATGTTTCCTCATAGTCCACTCCCTCTACATGAGAGAAGCCTTTGGCTACAAATCTAGGCTTGTACTTCTCAATGCTCCTAACAAAGGCACAATTCACTTTGTAGATCCATTTGGAACCAACTACTGACTTGTTCTCTGGCCTTGATACCCCCTCCCATACATTTTTATTCATGATGGAGTGATACTCCTCCACCATGGCATCAACCCGCACTCGTTGAGAAATTGCTTCCTCAAATGAAGAAGACTCTAACTCAATGAGCTCTGTAATGAGAGACATATACCCAATGTACCTGTCTGGTGACCTCCTCTTCCCATGTTAATTTGAAGGAGGTACCACATGCTCCCCTGCATCCTGTACCAATCTGTCAGCTTCTTTGGTTCTATTGCTCCCATCTACGGAAGATTTTGGTTGAATGGGTGCCTCCACTTGGCCTCTTTTCTACTCCTCTACATCTGGTTTCTCCAAAACCTCCTAAGCTCTACATGAGGCTCCTTCTTACGAACTATAAGCTCCTCCTATGGTGGGATACTCAACTCTCACTCTAGAGAGCATCTCATAGCCTTCTTCTCATCAAATTTGACATCCCTCCTTATTACTGTCATCCTGGGTGATGAAAAATACACCCTATAGTTACGTTGTGTCTCTATGTATCCTAGAAATACTCCCATCTCAGTTGTAGGCTCAATTTTGTCCTACTATCCTTGGAGACATGACAATACACAGTAGCTCTAAAAATTTTGAAATGAGATATAGCTGGCTTCCTCCCATAGAAATCTTAGGGTGTGATCATGACAAGTATTCAACGAGGACTCTGATTGTACAAATAAACTATGTTGTTGCATGCTTATGCCCATAGGTGTAATGGAAACCCCTAATCATAAAACATGGATCTTTCTTGTCCCACTATTCTTAATTTCTTCCTTTCAACCACCCCATTTTGTTGTCGGTTACGGAGTGTTATTAGTTCTCTTCTAATACCCTCTTTGGCACAAAAAGCCTGAAAGGTGCTAGATACATATTCTCCTGCATTATCACTTCTCAGGGCTTTCAATTTTTGACCAGTATCCTTTTAAACCAATGCTTTGAATTTAGTAAATTTTGAGAAAACTTCATCCTTTTTTTGCATGAAGAAGATCTAACATTTTCTTGAAAATTCATCAACAAAAATAACATAATACTTGTGGTGTGTTGTGGAGGTTGTAGAAAATGGTCCACATACATTATAATGGACTCACTTCAAGATTACTCCAACTCTGTTATCTCATCCCTAGAAGGTGGATTTGACATATTTCCCCAATGTGCATCCCTTGCAGACATCATGTTGGTCAAGGGTGCATCTCGGCAGATCGATGGTAATATGTTGCATGGTTTTTAAGGCCCCGTGGTGTAAGTGTCCCATGTCTTCATGCCATAGTTCTCCGGCATCCCAACTATGCACTTCTCCTACCATGCTACTTAGTGCAGCACAATATTCCACCTCAAGTTTGTATAGGTTCCTCACAAAAACTCCAAGTTGTTTCACTAGCCCGGTAATTACATGTCTTAGAAAGGATCTCCCCTTACTAAAAACAACATCATAGCCATGGCCCTCCAATACAACTATAGAGATCAAGTTCTTCTTCATCCCAAGTACATACATGACATCTTTCAGATGAAGATGGGATCATGACTCCCTCTTAAAGGTTATGGTACCAATTCCTTTGGTATTATACCACCCATCATCCCTAAGTTCTATGTGCATCTCGAGATCCTTCTCCTCTAGGATACTAAATAATTATTTACATCATGTCATATGGAACGAGGCGCCTGAATATAGATACCCTACACTCCCCATTAAAGTGTTGACCATATATGCAATTAGGGTGAAGTCTAATTCAAATTGTGAGGGAAATGCTTCACCTATTGCTCCTCTTGAAGGGTTATTGTTAGACTTCTTGTGCGAACACTTTGTTGCATAGTGCCCAAATTCATGGCAATGAAAAAATTTTATCTTCCTCAAGTCCTTCTTCTTGCCATTGTTCTAGCTAGTCTCTATTTTTCTTTGGGCCTTATTTCCCTTTCCAACTAACGGAAAATTCTCTTCCTCCTTGTATTTGGATGTTACTCTATCTCTAGTGTTCCGTTGAATTTCTTCCTACACCAAGTCAGACAGAAGTGTCTCCCAATTTGGTAATTTTTTCCTTCCATTTACAGAGTCCCAATAGTTGTGCCGCGATTTTACAAGATCTAGGAGGTCTAAGATCACGAGTTCTAGAGAGGGAATACATTCTCCAACTCCTCCAAGCTCATCTCAACACTGAGTGAACCTAAAGAGCAATGTGGAATGGTTTCTCTTTTATGAAATCAGGTATTCCTGAGCTTGTCCCTTAATGCCAATCCTATTAGTGTGTTAGGATTCAAAGTAACTTTTCCTTCCCCTAATATTATTTTTTAACTTGAGGAGGTGGAGGATTTTGATGATGGCATATTATGCTCTTCTAAGAAATGTGAGTAGGCCTTTTACTTAGATGTTCTAGGTAAAGAAATTTGTTCATAATCATATGTTGCTAGATACGATCCAAGAGGAAGGTCTATAAAGTATAAATAATTGTGGTTGGATTAATATTTTTAAGCCATATTTTAGAGTGGAATATTGGGAGGAATCAACTTTATGTGTTATTTTTACTACTTCTCTCACCTTGAAAATTTGCATAGAAAAGCTTTAGGATCCATCTTGAGGCCTTAAATGACCACAATTTTTGGTCTTGACCTTATTATGGACCCCAATTCCATAATTCATATACATGTTGATAGCGAAAAATTTCCCAACAATAGTTTGTGACTCTCTCTAATATGAGGTCCCAACTAGACCTCGCAAAATTTGGTATGAGAGGACCATTCAAATTTTGGCTCAGCTCCTATGCTTAGTTGTGTGTAAGTAATATGAGGTGTGTGTGATCGCTACAATTATGGGTGCACCTATGGGGCTAGTAGCTATATTGAATGCAAGAATGCAAGAATTCTAACCTATTTAAACGGGGAAATTGATGAGAGAAACTGAGGGGATGAGTAGAAAATTACATATATCCACATTTAAGGATTGTTTATTATAAACCTGGAAGGCATTTCACACTTAGCTTATCAAAACAAGACATAGAATAGTCATTGACCAAACCAATAAGTACCCAATATAGAAGGCAATTAAACTAAAACCAGGTACAAGGGATGATACTTCCCAAGGATCAAATGTGCAATTCTTCTTCTCCAACAAGTCCTTATTAAGTACCTTTGGAATATGAAATCCATTCCAGGTGGTTGTCAAATTCGTCAGCTAGTAACTGAGGAGAACATTAAGAGTATCTAGCCTATCCATTGGTTCTCGTAGTTTATTCTTTTCCTCTTTAAATGTGAAAATTTCCTACTCAAGTATAAAGGATAGCTCATATGTATTTTGTTTCTTATTCTTCTATTATGACTGCTCTACCTATTCTCTCATTTGGACATTTTCAAAGACAAGTTGATAAACTAGTTGTTGCATTGAGTCCAATCAATCCTCACTTTTGCTTACGCAAGCTAGTTGTAGTTTATCCATAACTAAATTTATGCAGTTAGTCTAGACAGCTTCCTTTTCTTTCTTTTTTCATACCATAATAATCTCCTTCCTCATTCTCTTCCACGTCATAGAATTTTCTCTACAGACAACATGAAATAGTGTAAATACCTAAATATCCAATACATCTTTTGGATCATATGCTAGTTGAGTCAGTTTAAGTTATTGTGTTGAGGTAAAATGCCCCTTAATTTTCATTGATTTATAATTGTGTATTTTATTATGTGTTCCTATGTTATATTTTTAAAGTATACATATTTCAAATTTTGTTCAATTTATAAGTTTAAAAAAATAACAAGTACATATCATCGTACAATAAAAAAAACATGGGAAGTATACTTTTTACTCAATTTGCATAGGATACAATGTATTGCCTTTGGGTAACAAATATCATATTGGGGAAAATATGCTTCGGATGTAGAACTTTATACAAGGAATAAACACTCACCTTTGAAGGATATTGGTCATTGCATTAATTCAAATACATAATTTTTCAATATACTTAAAACAAAATATGATTTCTCAAAAATGTTTCTTAGATCTATAAGAAATAGATTAAGTTCAAATAGCGAATGAGGTCATAAATGAAGGAAAATTGGCAGTAATTAGAAATGGAAAGATATTATTAGGGATAGAGACCATAATGACACTAATGACTTGGAATTTAGGACATTATCAACCTATTTTTTAGAACTGTCGTGGATTTACGTGGCATAAATTTTTTTGCTAAGTTTTCTCTTTATGGAGAAAACATTTTATGTTTCGTGAAAACATGAAGTACATATTATGACCTAGTGATATAAGCTTATATGTCATTGGGAAAGGTAGATCTAACCTATAATGTCAACGTTTTTAAAAGATAAGAGGACATATTTCCTCTTGTTGATATAAAAACCAAAACCTAAAAACTAGGCTACGTAGGCCAATGACAAACTAAGAATTACAAACAAAGATGATGAAGGAATAAGATAAAAAGAGATTTGTAGGGGGAATTTTTATTTTTTATATATGGTACAACATTATTATTTGAGGGTATAGTCTTCAAAGGGCTTTCATGAGGATGAGATTTGCAAATATTATGATACACTTACATGGCTATCTAATTTCTCTATAATTTTATTTCCAAGCCCTGACCCAGGTTCAGGAGATTTATTAGCCAAACAAACCCGTAGCTACCGGCCCTTTTGACAACAGTGCCCGGAGCATAGACTAAGGTCTCACCTGAGGTAGCAGGGGAGGGCGCTGGAACTAGGTTTCCGTGCCCTTGGGACATCTTGATGTGGTTTGGAGGGGTCGCGATCCGTATGCGGCCTCGCGCCACTCTGTACGGCTCTTTGGGCATTCGCGTAGATCCACGCAGACGCACTTTCTTATTAATCAAATTATTACAGATCTGAGCTTTTTATTACAGGCTTTAAGCAAAAATTTAAACTTAAAACCATGTGCGCGCAATTATAACAGATAATGCATAAATTCAGGACATAAGCAATAAACAGATCCACAAGCAAACACACAATGATTCAGAAATTCTTATCTTTAGTGATCTTCTCTTCAGTACAACAAGATCTGCCCTGCGCACTCATCTGCAAGGGTCCGTGCACACAGTTGCGGACTCTACCAGGCCTCTGCGCACACAACTGCAGTGCCTCTATCTATCTACCAACACCCTTGACTCTCACTTACAGATGCTCCAAGACTTATTTCTTCATAAACCCATTACATTCGTGATCCAAAATTACATACCAAAAAACTTCTCTCTAACCATAGAGCCTCGCTCTATTTATACATTTCCATGGTCCGCGGACCATGGGTAGGCTGACTCATTTTACATTATTTTTGGGCGGACAACCCTTTGACTTGACTCATTACACTTCACGCTCCGTGCATCTCGCAGGGTCTTTGCCATACCTTTACCCAAAATTCCGGGCTTTGAGCCCCAAAACTGTTACACGGGGCCTTCGCTAACCAATAGGCCCCCAACACAATCATCGTGACTCGTCTCGAATCACTCGGCTGGTGCAACAATCTTCACGAGGAGGTCGGTCAACAACTTCTGTGTTTCGCTTGTAATTGCAGCAAACGCTTCCACCATCTGCTATACCTGTTCGACGCGGGCCGCCAACACATCAGTCTCTATTTCAGCTGCTTCGCCAGGTGCATATTCTGCCTACATGTGTGCCACCTTGCACTTAATGGCGATGGAAACCACAAGTGCCTCATCAAGCCATGGGTGGAGACATTCTTTAATCACTGCTTCCCTCTCTCGAGCAACATCAACTTGTATCTTCAGGGCCTGGGCCTCCCTCATCTTGGCCAAGCGCTGCATAATAGCAACCGTCTGCGCGGTCCCTCTAACATTATCATAGGCTTGTTGGAGCTCCCTTGCCTCAGTTTCTAGTCGCTGTAAGGTTGGATCTTCTTAGAATGAAGTGAGCGTAATAAGCGACTGATCCAACAAGTCGGCGCACTCCTTCATGGCACATGTGATCGTTTCCCGCCCAGATTGAATGATGCCTCTTTGCTGCTCAGTGACCTCTGGTGGTGTCGAAGGCGGTACTTGCAGTTTCAACTCTACAATCTGCAAGCTAAGAGCCAACTGAATCCTCACGGCCTCCTCCTTTGCTTCACGGAACCCACTAGCCAGCTCGTGGATTCGTATGCCAACAAGCAAGTCGGCCTCAATCTCTAGGTCAAGGGCGCGTGAACATGGTTCCCCTACTAGTTGCTCCAACTGCTGACTCTGTGCTACCGCTTCATCCCATTGGAGGCTCAACTATTCTATATTAATTCTCTATTCGCTGAGTACCTATTCCACGCGTCCTTCCCTGGCGCGGAGCTCCATCGTTGCATTGTCCTAGAGCTGGTATAAGCTTTCGCGCGGGAGGGCAGCCAAATTTAACCCAAGCCCTGTAAGTTGACCCACCACAACTCTGTCCATCGCATTTTTTGTTATCAATGCTCCTACTCGGATCGCGATAGTATTAGCCATTTGGGCCTTTAGCAGCTTCTCAGTGGCTGACATACCCGTAACTCCACAAGTAGCTATGGTTCCCGGCTGCAAGGTCAGTGTCCCAAGTTCCTGTATCTGAGCGCAGAGCACCCCCAACACAATCTATTGCTCCGACATGGCCTCGCCGATTGCTTCCCGGGTGACTTCGCGAACTGTGTCCCCTATGTCACCTAGGTCACTCTAGGTCAATGTGGTCAATTCTCCATCCCATTTAGATGCCTTGGCCTTCTTCCGCGGCTTTGTCCATTGTGTCGGCTATGACCATTTTAAGGTTGCCCTCATGGTGGTTGGCAGCGTTCCTTCCATCCCTGTATCTGTGGCCGTATTCGTGGGCACCTTTGGATTGCTTTCATCCTTTGTCATCGTAGCCCCTCCTACTGGTGCCTTGCCTTGTGAAGTTTGTGCCAGCTCCCAGGCAGCCCATACTTCTGCAGCGTGTTGTTCGTTCCTCTTTTGTTGTGCTACGCGCTTAGCTTCATCCTTCTGTTTTTGGATAGTGGCCTCATCGCGCCCCACCGCATCTGGTCCACGCCATTCCGGTGGCCAGGTATCCAATACCGCATAGATAGCTTCGTCAATGGCAATGAAAGGAAGTGTGGTCCACATCTGGTCGGGGTCCTTGCATGCCCGGCTGTAGACAAAGTGCATGTCTGCTTTAAACTCAGAAATGTTCTTCACACTGTCATATATCTCGTCAGACAGTTGAGGTTTCTTAGTGATCCATTGTCAGACGTTTGCGTCCATTAGTATCTAGAAAATCTTGATGCCCTGGATTCTTGCAGCATCCCTCATCGCCTAGAGTGACATGTATTTGGTAGCTTCTTGCCAATGCTAGTCCAAGGAAGGGAACTGGCTATCTTTGGGTAGTTCACTTGTAACCAATATGATGGATAACAACAACCATGCATAGTGGAAGGTTTACCCTCCTCTTGGACCTCCCGACATTTGGTCAAGAATTTGTCACAGAAGAATTGCGCCCAATTGAACCGTTCCCCTTCTGCGCACTGCTCTGCTAACGCGATGACTATTGTTGGGACCTTGTTGGCGCAACATTTCCACATCACTTTTCTTGCCAGCAGCTGGGTAGCAACGCGAACCCCTTTGTTCATAATACTGTCAATAGCATACCCTCGCTGCTTCTTCTCCAAATTGTATTTCTTTTTCAAGGTTTCTGTCATCGTCACATCACCACTCATAGCAACTATTTCCATGGGATCCCTGCCTTCACAAGGAAGCTACGTGATCTTGTGAATAAGTTTGGTCGTGATGGGAATAGTTTTTTTAATTCATAAGTATCCATCGTGTACCAAGCAAAGGAATTGTCGAATGACCAATATTGTGATGGGGGGCCATTGAAAATGTGGGATGGATAGGAGACAGAGTAACCCAACTTCCTCCACCTTTCACAGCCACTTCCTTGGCTGGAGTGTCGTAACAGTTCCCTCCATACTTTGCTTCAATAGTTCGTTGGTCGCCAAATGGGGAAACGTATTGGTATCTGCAAGGTCCCAGTCTTCAAACCTCATAGTTGAGATGCGGCCAGTCGTCATTCCTTCAAGCAGCACCTCTTTATGAAGGGATGGGGTGATGATTATGTTATCAACGTCATCTAGATTTGCAGGGACCTTAGCCTTTCCTTTGCTTGGAGGAACATACTTGGGTCATCTTACTCGCTGGATATCTTCTTTTCCTTCTTCGTCTGGTTTGATTTCTTCCACATAGCTCGGAAGTCCCTCTTCCTCCTCATCGCTTTCAATAGTAACGACTTTGCCCTTTTCTTCCATTGTGAGCTTGCTAAATCGCGGATTTCACAGCAACATCCTTATTGGTCCTGGTATCTGGGGGTCCTTCTTGGTCCGCGGTGTCCTAGGTGATTTAGGGATTTCGGCTGGCTATGGTGTAGGATTCTATGGAACCTCCTTGGTGGGGGTTATTGACCTGAGGAATAACTCTTGCAATTCCTTTGGCATTGCCGGAAACCATGAGCTTTCTTCCAATTGTTTTTCATTCATCTTGCTCCTCGCGGCTTGAACCCAGGGTGTCCAATTCTTCGAATGATCAAGCTTTGTTGTGTGCCCCTTCACTTGCTTGTTATATACGATTTCAAATTCAAATTTGGCCTTTCGCCCTATTCATGGCTCATCAATGTGATCTTGGTGGTTACCCCTATGCCTTAATTGCCCGCCGCCCGCTCCACGGTGTCTTAAATGGGATATCTTATCATGAACAATAACTGCAACGGTTGCCTTCCATCCCTCCTCTATGGCAGCGCAACCCCTAGTATGCAGATGCGTTCTATTTGTTTGTTTAGCCTTGCGCACCTTGGCTGAATCGTGCGGCTATCCTGCAACCTGTTTTATAGTCCTGTGCCCTCTTTCAACTACGTGGAGTGTTGAGACTGGGCCTCATACAGATATTCAAGTGGTCGTACCCTTCGTGTGAGCCTTCCTCTTCCCTGCTAGCCTGGACTGCATGCACCTTTCGTGCTACTTTGAGTCTGGTAGCGTATTACGGTCTGTGCTCCCTTGTTCCCTAAGGTGTAGTCACAGCCATAATAGTAGGGTCACGGCTTGTGCTATTAGTGTAGGAGGGCCGGCCAAGTCCGATTCCCTTAGTGGCTCTTTTGCCCAACCCGTTTGTGTGACTCCAAATTTGATTTTGTCAATTTCTTCATCCAGCCTCGCACTTTTCCTCCTTAGCCTAATCCCTGCTTCCTCTCGCTCACCAAGTCTCATGTTTCCATGTCGAATGGCTTCCCACGACTGCCAGATCCCTTTGTCCAAGTCTTCTTGTTCAGGTCGAACTACAGGGGTAGCTACTGGGGAAATCTTCCTCGGTCCCATGATTTCAACACGGTTATTAACGGGTAGAGTTTTCTGTGCACACCCTGCTTGGTTTATGGTTTTCTTAGCCCAGCGAACCCTTGTGAGGCACAGATGTCATTGGGTCGATGGTTTCACCTCATACCATTGTGGGCTCCATTGTAGACGGGCACTTGAACTGCTATATCATGGTTGCCCTGGCTGCCGCGAAAGCCCTCCAACCCGTAACTGCCTTCTACCTCCATGCTGACTCCGCCTCATCTTCCTATGTGCACACCATACTGGTGTGCAAGACGCTTCTTTCATCGCACTATGTCGCTCCTGTTATATGATTGAAGTGCCAACGTTGACAAACTGCTCCTCATTTGTTGTGTCGTTATCCACTGGCTGTTGTCATACTTCAGTGGTCACGCATCGCAATGATCTAATTGTCATATTATAATTGAGTGTTGTGACTTCATGCAATCGGTTCTTCCATCGTTCAATTTCCTCATTTGAATCAGATGTGCAGGAACTATCGCGCTCCCATGAGAGTCTTCCATCTGTTGAGGGATTCACCTGATCCTGGTCTTGCTCTGTTATCTGGTAGATGCAGTCTAGTTCATCATCACTGTCCTAGTCACGCACCAGCTTGATGTAGTGCGCTCCTTTAGCTAGGTCCAATGGAACTATGACATGGAGTGTCTTTTTCTCGAATGTCATTTTTCGTCTTTTTAAGTTGATGACCCCATTCATGTCAGTGGCCAAATCTATTCTTAGCAATGCAGAGTATGGGTTACTGTCATCAACAATTTCTATTACCTCAAAGTCAGTCTACGTGCTTACTCCTTCAATGTCCATTGTTACCCCTTGTAGTCATCCCATCAGTAAGATCTTTTGTCGATTGGCCATTCGTAATTGAATAGGAGACCACTATAGTGCGGGCCTACCCATGTGTTCCCATGTTTGCTTAGGCAACACATTCGCATCTGACCCTAGATCCAGAATGACCTGGTCCATCTCGTATTCACTGATTTGTGTCGTCATTTGCATCTCCCGCCCGATGTGCAGGACATGTTTCCCCAGTTTTTGGACTATGCATGGTTCCCCTGATCCCGTGCACCTAGTGATCAATTCTTGGAGTCCTTTAACCGTCTTATTGTCGCATAGCAACTTCATACATGTCTCTAAAAATGTGGTAAGCATAGAGGGATCCATTCCTGGCTCAATTAGGTTTGTATGACCTAGGGTAGAGACTTCCGTGAAGCTCTTCTAAGCTTCTTTAGACGTCCCTTTCTCCTATTCAATTTCCAAGTCAGGTCCCTTTGTCAGAGTGTCGCAACCCTTCCCATCTTCTCTAGGTTGTTTCCTCACATCTCCTCTGGTGGTTACGCCACTCCTTAGTACTATATTTATGCTGGGGTCCTCTTCACGAGGTTTCAACCTCATCATTTGGACATTTTGAGTCAGAGTAGGCTGCAATAACCCCTTCTCGCACATATGGGCAATAAGCGTCGGACAATCTACCATTTCATGGTCAAACTTCTCACAGTATGGACAAGGTATCCTCGTTGGATTAGTACAGTCGTGAGCGTAGTGCCCTGGCCCTCCTCATTTATAACAAATCAGCTGTCCGTGCCCTCGCTTGGGCCCCATTCCTCTTCCCCGTCCGCATCCTTGAAATCCCCTGCGTGGCCCAACAGCTGGGTCGAAACCTCGCACTTCAATCTACACTCAATAGGTTGGGGTCCTTTCCATCATTAAATCATAACTTTGACATGTTCACTTTTCGTGACCCACCGATCTACAAAAGTTGTAATATAGCTGCTACAGCGTCTGGGTATACTTCTATAACAGGTGGCAGTTGTCTGTTGCGTGCTTTCCCCCCACTTGACAAATCGCACACTAGAGCGCAGGTGCCACATTTGGCCCTCCTTGTACCTCCAGCTTTAATGGCATCAAGCCCCCTCTTGCCAGATAGTTCGCAAAGATGGGGCAGTGGTCCTTGTCATGTCCTTGAATTTTGCATTTAATGCACCCTACCTCTGTACGTGCCTCTGGTCAAGGCGCCCTTTCTTGCTTCAAGCTAAGCATTTCTAATGCATAGGTTTTGTAGTTGCGCATGGATTTTCTGAACTCCCAACCCCGGATCCTGTATTGGAGTTTCATGCAACCTCATTGTTGCCTCTAATGCTTTGGCTTGGGTTGAGATCTTTCGCTATGATAACGTCATCCTCAGATGTGGTGTCAACGATACCACAAACCACGTGCAGTGCTGCGCATCCGTCAATGTCATGTTAGCCTCGCGGATTGTAATTTTCAATCTCTGATCCAGATCCCACGGGGTTTCACCTGGTAATATTGCGATCTCCTTGAACCGAATGACTGACTACGTCCCTGATTTTGGCCGACTAAATTCTCTGTTCAATGCGTCCTAGATCGCCGCTATTCCTGCATTCGAATGATCGCCCGAGTACTTCATATACCACGTCAATGCACGGTCCTACAACGCGCTAACCAAAGTAGCCTTCTTGATGTTGTCATCCGTTATGCCTTGGGCTTCCCATACATCCTTTACAACAAACTAGAATTGACCTGGTTCCTCATTTCCTACGCCTCTAAATACTGGCAACTTGACTGCACTCGCCATCCAAACCTTCGGTGGTGGCTGAAGTGGGTTCGGTGAAGATGGATTTGATGTAGGTGAAGTAGGTGATGGCATGGATGGTGGTGGTATTAGTGGAATGTGTTGCTTAATCAACCAGACTGTGCTTCTTGGAGAGAACCCTGCGATCTCTTCCTCACTTTCTCGCAAAATAGAAATCAGAGGACTATTCTCTAATCCTTTGGTTCATTGGTAGCCTCTTCCACTTCGTGTTACACCAGACATCAATAAATGCGCATAATCCATTTTTCACATAACAACATTTTAATCCAAGTATTCAATGATTTGATGTACTTACCCCACAATCCTTGGAGAAAACGCCTTTATGCTTCACTATAACTCACAGTTGTGTCTATCGCGAAATCATCGATAAACCCTCCTATTATCCGATCCAACCAGTGATCTACTGTGCGTGTGATTTTATCTTCAGATGCTTTTAGTCTACGCACCAATTCTGGAGTACACACAATGGGTTGATCTAGTTTGCACCTTCCCACGCTGTCAGCTAGCCTCGCGATCCACTCGTGCAACTCTGTCGAGAATGATGCAAAGAAGATCTCATGGATCTGTGTGTATATGTAAGATCCAACCACCTTTCTTCTGATATCCGTGGATTTCTATTTTCCAGAACCACGAACTCGTGAAACTTCTGATCCAACCAATATTCAAGCTCTTTCTTTGTAAGGTTCCAATGTTCTGACATCAGACATCCCTTAGGCAGATCCAGGTCCCGGCAATGGAACCATTTGTTGGCTTATTGGGCCATGACCTAGGTTCGGAAGAGTTATTAGCCAAACAAATCCCACAGCTACCGGCCCTTTCGGGGACAGCCCGCGGAGCGCGGACTGAGGTCTCACCCGAGGTAGCAGGGGAGAGTGTTGGAACCAGGTTTTTGCACCCTTGGGATGTCTTGATGTGGTTTGGAGGGGTCGCGATCCATATGCAACCTTGCGACACTCTGTACTACTCTTCAGGCGTTCGCGTAGATCCGCACAGACGCACTTTCTTATTAATCAAATTATTACGGATCTGAGCTTTTTATTACAGTCTTTAAGCAAACATTTAAACTTAAGCCCCGTGCACACAATTATAATAGATAATGCATAAATTTAGAACATAAGCAATAAACAGATCCGCAAGCAAACACACAATGATTCAGAATTCTTATCTTTATTGATCTTCTCTTCAGTACAACCAGATCTGCCCTGCGCACTCAACTGCAAGGGTCCGCGCACATAGTTGCAGACTCTACCAGGCCTCTACACACACAGTTGCAAATACACTATCTATCTACCAACACACTTGACTCTCACTTACAAATGCTCGAAGATTTATTTCTTCATAAACCCATTACATTCGTGATCCAAAATTACATACCAAAAAACTGCTCTCTAACCATAGAGCCTTGCTCTATTTCTACATTTCCATGGTCCACGGACCATCGGAAGGCCGACCCATTTTACATTATTTTTGGGTGGAAAACCCTTTGACTTGACTCATTACACTTCACGCTCTGCTCATCTCGCAGAGTCTTTACCATACCTTTACCCAAAATTGTGGGCTTTGAGCCCAAAAACCGTTACGCGGGGCCTTTACTACCCAACAAAGGAATAAGATAAAAAGAGATTTGTAAGGGACATTTTTATTTTTTATATCTGGTACAACATTATTATTTGAGGGGATAGTCTTCAAAGGGCTTCCATGAGGATGAGATTTGCTAATATTATGATACACTTACATGATTATCTAATTTCTCTGTAATTTTATTTCCAGTTCTTGTGATGTGGGTTGGCATGATCATCAAAACCGAAGGAAGGAGAAATGATACTCATATGAGTAAGATTTCATATATCAAAATACAAGATAGTCTTCTAGTTTAGGTGAAATCTAGGATTCTTTTGATTACTTTTATAACAAGTTGAGAATCTCCCACCCCATAACTTTGTTCTGGCCTTGAGTCTAGGAAATCAGTAGTACATCTTGCAAGGCTTTCAATTTTACTACGTTATTGCTCTTATATCCCACAAAATTTATATAATTGTAGATATGGGATCCCAGAATATCCATGAAGATACACCCATATGCCACCATGCCTGGGTTACCTTTTCAAGCACCGTAAAAAAAAATGATCTTTAGAAAATTAAGGGGAGGAGGGACTGGAAATTGTAGCAAGGGAAAATATTATTTCCTAGAATATATAACTAACTATGAAGTAGCATGACCTCCTCACATAAGGTGTGCCAGTCTTTATCTATTGAGCTCTGCATGACAATTGATTCCTTTACATTGTTTTGAACTATGATCCAATGAAAGTTGTGAAGGAGGGAGGGATTCTTGAATATGTGATATTTCGTCTCTTTCCAAATATCTGCAAGAGGACACTTAGAAGTGTATTAAAAATGAGGTTTACGTAATGATTGTTAAAATGATGAGCCCTCCCATTGTTAATAATGCAAGGGAGACTAGATAGATCACAATTTTATCTCTTCATGTTAGCTTGTAGATTTTTAAATAGATAATTTCAATAGGAAGAAATATTGCAGAAGCGCTCCCATTTTAGCTTCATGAAGGCACAAAGGATAGCAAGAGATGTACCTATGATTTCATTTCAGAATATTATTCCAAGTTAAGGTCTTCCATTCAACTAGGGGCCATAGGAAGATGGAAAGTTTTAGCATATATTTCTCTAATAGATGTTACTCAAAATGGAATATTTTAGAAATTCTTTGAATCATAGTTACAAGATAGGCCTCACAGATGGAAGGGAATCCACCTCGTTGGTAACCCCATTCTAGTTATCTACTAGGTTGGATAGAAGGAAGATTCTTTACTATAGCTTCCACCAAAAGTTCGACCAAGCCTCTTGAACCGTGATTTTATTCCAAGCGATGGAGTTGCTACAATCATTCTCCAAGTGGGAGATTGTTGTGTGTGGAGCATGATTGTTCAGAGGTCTTTGTTTCAGCCGGATGTATACCCCAGGAAGTTTTGTACACCCCTCCAAGCGGGGGGGCGCGGGGGGGACTTGTCCCCCCGCGGGG
>APFE030902893.1:21495-34021 GCA_000404065.3 Pinus taeda | reverse complement strand
AGTGTCCACCAGCCTCGCAGTTGGAACTTCAGCAGCCGAGAAAATGCTATGCGCCAGGATGACCAACACAATAGTGCTGCCAGATGGAGCACTCGTTACAAAAAATTAGGCCGACAGGCCTATGGTTAGCGGGTTGAAAGGGATTAGGTTAAACATGGTTATGATCCCTTGGGAGACGCTCTATATTTACAGGATGGAGTCACTGCAGAACTACGCGCTAGGGAGATTCGCGCACTACAAGTAATGAGTGAGCAGTGCATCAACATTGAGTTGTTGAGCCTACAGCGCAACGAGGTAGTGGCACAAGACAAACAAATAGTGCAAGTGGTGGAGGAGGCCTTCTAGATTGTCTTTGAATTGGCCATCCAGGCAGAGGAACTGGTGGAGGCGCGCGTCCTAAGTTACCAACAAGTGTGCATGATGCCAAAGCTAAAATGGCCAGGGTTCAGCTAGTGTTGAACCTTCAGATAGCAGAACTGAAGTTGAAGGCACAACCTTCAACTCCGTTGGAGGTTAACAAACAACGCACCACCGCGATCACAACAACTATGGCATAGGTTAACAATGAAGTGACAAACTGCATGAAGCTGTTCGAGTAGTCATTCGAGGTCCTCACCACCCTGCAGGAGGACCCGAACATAGAGCACCTAGAGACATAGGCGCGCAAGCTGCAGCAGAGATACGATGAGGTAAAATGGACCACGCAGACAGTTTCCCTTATGCAGAGGCTTTCCAGGATGCAGCAGGCAAAGGCAGTCAAGGAGCAGGTGGATGTTGCTCGGCATAAGGAAGCAGTTTTGAAGGCATGCCTACGGTCGTGGATCGATGAGGCTTATACCATAATAGCCTCCAATGAAGAAAATCTAGTGCCGCTGCAAGAAACACAGGAGAGGATTCAGGGCATAATTTCAGCCAGAACGGTCACTGAACAATGCGTAGAGGAAGTCCAGCAGGTAGCCACTCAGTGCGCTGCCAAACTTGCAGCGATCCAATCAGAGTTGGGAGGTCTTCGCACAAAGATCTCCACAATGAAAAAGTGACTCGAGGGTGAATCACAATGTTTGTGTTGGGGGCCTGTTGGGTGCGGGATCCCCCAAAGTAATTTTTAGGACTTAGAGGCCAGATTTTGATCAATTTTGTAATTCCAATGTAAAGACTCTGCATTTTGTGGACGCAGAGCACGTAGTTTGTAAAAGAGTCATATGGTTGTCTACCCTTATTTTCTTATTGTAATGTCGGTTGTAGAAGATCCACCCATGGTCTGGGGACCATGGGATTGTATAAATAGAGCGAGGCTCTAAGTAGTTAAGACATCACGATATGGAAGAATCAATGATGTATGCGAGATAGATATGAAGTATAAAGTCTAGTTTTGGGTCATAGAGTAGGAAGAGGCTCTGCAACTGAGTGCGCAGAGCCCTAGTAGTCTATAGCTGAGTGCGCGAACCCCTGCAGCTGAGTGTGCAAGGCGAGTCAGAGTCTATCATCATTTGGAAGCAATAATAAAGATAGGTTTCTATCATTTATGTGTATCTATTTCCTGTTTTTTGCATCTGTTACATTGGGTATGAATTTCACTTTTAATACTTATATGATGTGCGAATGTGTATAATTGTATTCGTTAAGTGAATGCAAGTAGGAAGATCTGTTTACATGAAGATAACTAAGGTTAGATAAGTAAGATATTCGGTCTAGTTCGGGAAATAGTGCAATTCGCTGCCATAGCAGAACGAAAGCATCTCAGACCCTAGTTAGGGATGTGCAAAAGCCGATCATAATAGATTGTGGAGGTAATGAAAGTTAGAACAGAGCATGAAGTGACTTGCGTGAAGGCAGGTCTAGTTGGACTAAATCAACATCACAGACATCTCAAGGGTGCAAAAACTTGGTTCTAACATCCCCCCATACTGCTTCAGGTGAGACTTCAGTCCGTGCCAAGCGAGCTGATGCCAAAAAGGCCAGTAGTGTAGGGATTTGTTTGGATAAATAACTCTGAATTTGGGCCAGGCCCCCATAAGCCAACACTTACTAAATGAACTATTGTTCATTTCATATTTTTTTAAATGTTTTCCCTAACTCACCAATGTATTAAAATTGATAAGGGATATTGGTGGTGCATTGTCGATCCTCGTGGATTTACCCCTTTTATTGGTCTTCAAATGGAGTAAAATAGTAACTAGAAACAAAAAACCAACTAGTAACCCTAAGGGAATTAATAACATTTTGTATCGAGAGCTCTGTGAACTCTTTTGCAAGAGAATTTTCCAATTGAACTAATCCTTATTGCTACTAGCTCTTAACTAAACCTTTGATACTTTATTGTTAAAAACATTGAAATAAAGAACATGTATAATTAGTGGTTGACATATTTCAATTTATCAAATAACTTAACAATCATAATATCAATTAGTTAATAAGGGAAAATTTTATCAATGGCATGAGGAAAAATATTATTGAAGTAGCTTATTTCTATGGTGTGCATGGAAATTGTTTTATACCTCAATACAATTTATTTTTCCATTTAGTCCAATAGGTTCCTTTCTTGAGAAACATATCAAACACTAACATTATTAATGACCTCTAAAAATATAAATCTCCATAGTGGAATGATATTTGTTCATATTGGAATTGCAATCCACTAGTGTAGAGATAAATCAATGAAATTTGCAAGTAGAAAGTTTTGGCAATGTTAGAGTGGTTGATATTTTCCATTTCATAGCTACAGTGGAAACTTTGTTAAACTTATAGGGTTGAAACTTTGAAGATATGAATGGAACTATGCCAGTGATTATTCCATAGGATGGATCAATCAACCTTACAACAATGGAGGCAACCTAGCCAAAGGAGTCTCAGTAGATGTTTTTGAGATGATAGGTTCAAAATTCCCTAGGGATTGATAGAGGTGAAAGGAGATCAATTTTGGTTTCTGCTGAGAAGAGTAGAGTAGATTCTTGTCTTGTGTTTTAGAAAATCACATAAGTTTTTGAAACTACAAAAAAATCTACAATGGAGTGGTCTACAACAATGACTCTATTGGAATAATTAACATGTTTTTTCAGATATTGGAGTGGTCTGTGGCAATGACTCTATTGTGAATAATTAACATGTATTTCATATAGTGTAGTTGCCTGTAGCCTGCATGCAAGACACTCAACCAGCACAACTATCAGCCTAGACAAGGCACTTCGCTAGCTTGATTGGCACAACTATCAGCTAGCTCAACCACAAGGACTTCGTGGCAAACAGATATCAGCGAACCATTCCTCCAACAAGCTAGCCACTTGTTCATTTACGACGCAATAACTAGCCATCTAGTGAATTGAAATTTGTTTTATGGAGTGCGAGACACAGGGGCGCCAGCTGAAAATTGTTTTAGGGAGAGCGGGACACAAGAGCATGCCAAATTTTCAGTGTCTATATGTGCAGGTTGCTTCCCATTGTTAATTTTGCAATTATGGCTTATACTGGGTTTGATCATAGAAAGCTAGACAGGGGAATCATTTGAGCTAGTAGCAAGAAACACAACAAAGGCACGAGAATCATCTGAGATAGACATAGAAAGGAACACAACCAAGGTTCTTTTTTCCTCTTCGTTATATTTCTCATGCTTCGACACAAAGTTGTTTTACATTTCAAGTTTCAGACGTTGTTATAGATAAAACCTTTTGGTCCTCTTTAAAACAAAGAAAAATAATCATCTTAGAGGCCTATGGTAAAACTCATATGTGGTTATAGATCTAGAGGTTTTTCATTATCAAGGAAACTTATGCCATCATAACTTACCATGCTTCCATTCCCCGACAAGATAATTGGAAAATAATATGATGTCAAAATATGTGGTTGAATATTTCTGTGTACCTATGGTTTTTCTTGCATAGGAAGGCTTTAACTCACGACATGATAAGGAAAAAAGGTTTTGAAAACCATTTTATTAACTTAGAACGAGATAAGGAAAAGAAGTTTTGAAATATCTTTTATATGTTTTTATGCAAAGATAGTAAGGAAGATGTTGAGCACCTCTTCAACTCTTAGCCTTTTCCAAAACCATTATGGGAGAAATATTTATCTCTTTTCAATCAGTTAGATAGAACACTAAGCAACATTATGTCCATATTTTATTCTTAGAGGAATGCGATTTTTAAGAACCTAGTTATAAATAGAGCTTGATGTATGCTACTAGGTTTTCTCCTCTGGCATACATGGAAGGAATGAAACAAGTGCATATTTTATCTGAACTTAAACATGAACGCAACAAATCACATATATAACCATAAATACAGGCATGCAGCAGAAATAAAATTTTGTTTCATTAATATCAAATACTGAAATATGCTTACAAACAGAATGGAAATAAACTAGCTCAAGCGATGATAGCCTATCTCTGAAAAGATATGTGGTGGCTACATGCCTCTAAACTGTGTTACAGTGTGGTTCAAGGGCCTATTTATTATTGAACAATAGGGGAAACCCATAAAAAACCAAAAACCTAACCCCAGGAGATGGAACACCAAGAGTTTGTGGGTTCCGCTGGGGTTAGTTGGGAAGTCAACTTCTCGAGGTTGTAACTTGGTCATATTATCTTCGTTTGGCGCGTAAGATAACTTGTTGGAAATATCTCTCTGAGTACTACATGATTTGTGACAATCCCTTCCTAAGGCCACGAGCCTATTGCGGACCTCAAGAAAACATAGTTTAGGGTGTCAAAACTGCTGCAGAAGTTCAAGACTCGAAAAAATGCTAAAAATAGCAAATGGTGCAATAAAGAAGGATACAGATGAAATTGACTAGTTTTCTAGGTGGAATAGGTGGATGGACACCAATATCTAATTGGATCAGTCCTCCCTCCTTAGGAAGCATTGGTCCCCATTGCGTGTAGAGCCTCCATGAGATGAGGAATTTTCTATTGAAATTAGTCCATGGTGAGCCACATGCCTTAGTGAAGGAGTTTTCCTGCTTTGAAAACTCAATATAGTTGGGTCCTCTATTGGTGATTGTTCTTGATCTATGTGTCCATGATTTGATCAGTTGTTGATTTTTCCATGTATTCTTGTTTTAACTTCGTTGGTTTGAGTTGTTATGCAATGTTGGATGTGTCCAACAATGGTGGAAAGTATGGCTCAAGGCAGTATTAATTGAACACTGGGTGTAGACCAAGGAGCGGTGGAATGTTGGTCTCAAAGGAATTGTCACCTAGAGCCTTGGTTATGGTGTATGTACCTTATCATATTGGGTGAAGCTTGTGGTGGGGTCCAGCAAGGTGCTCCTTTTGCAAATGTAGCCAAACTTATTCACCCACTTGGAACTTGTGTGACACCCGATGTTAATCATGGCGCTGCATATACTTAGCATTGGCTCTATCCAATATATCATGGAACTACTGGCGGATGTGTTGAATGCACTCAATAAAGTTGTTAGCCTGTTACACAAAATATTGTCACCATGAATATTTGCAGTCAGTATGGATCTATCATCATTCATACTATTCTCCTTAGCAAGTCTCAAACCTCAGCTCTTCATGTCAAGCTTTGAAAATGAGAGAAAGTCCTTAAAAATCAATAAAGCTCTGGTTCCGCACTTTTGCTTATTGTTACCTGTGGTCCCGCACCGCATGGTCATGTTACCTGCGGACCTGCCCACTCTGTCTCTAAAGGAGTGGGTGCGGACCCCTGTGAAAGTCAAAAAGGCGCAAGTTTATTCTTAAAAACTCACTTGTGGTTAATTCTGGATGATTCTAGAAGGTATCTTGACATGGATGGTTCGCTCCTAGGTGGTTCATGCATCCCAAAAGTAAAGGAGCTAATCCCTTGATGAGAGGAGCTTATCCCTTTAAAGGAGGGCTTTATCCCTTTGAAGGTGGACCTAGTAACTTCCCTCCATTGCACTATAAATTAAGGCATTGGGTTGGTTGCTAAGGAGATTAGAAGCTGAACATTTTTTAGGGTAAATGCTGGTGGAATTAAGACTTCCCAGCTAAGCTTGAGAGGAGAGATTGCATACCTTTTGGCTTCATTGGGAAGAGAGTGAAACTTGTCAAAGTAGAGGAGACTTCTCGCTGGACCCTGGGAGGAGCTTGTTCAGCATCAAGGCACCAAGGTTGTAAAGTTCTTCTTTGATTAAAGTTAGTACAATCAGTTTCATTTTTCTCAACATATTGTCTTTTGTGATTTGCTTCATGAATTCCTTGATCATCATGATAAATATGCTTATTTATATTGGTTATTCAGGTGCTATTCAATGTGTGTGCTTGTTTGTGTTTGCAGATTCTTTACAAGGGAGCTCATTTGGATCAACGGAACTTGGCTTCTACAAACTTGCACTAGACCCATGGTAGGCCTAAAACACTTGTTTGCCTTTACTTATAAATTGCATATTTAGAGAAAGATAGAATTTGTTTGGTTTGCTTGTCGCTAGATATCATTAGATATTAGGGAGGTCGGTCTTGTCCACAAGAACGACTTATCTGGCCGACAAAATGGCAACTCCACTGGGGACTTGAATTTTTTATTTTTCCTTTGCTTTTACTTTGACTTGAGAAACGGTGTCTTTGTTTCTGTTTTTGGCTTGATGTGTGTGGGATTGGGTAGGTTTAGTAGATCTTGAAATATTTTGTTTTCAATACTTTTGGGAGAGGACCACACCCTCTACTTGTAACACAGTGCGGACCTATCCACACTTTTGCTTTACACACAGAACGGTACCGCACCTGGGTGAATTGCGGGCCTACGGACCCTGTCAAAATTTTGAAAAACTTAAGATTTTCTCTTTCAGTTAGCTTAGGATTTGTTAATGTGTTTTTAGCCTCTACCCAGATCTGCACGTGACTTGTTAGGAACATTTCTTAGGTTAATTCCATTGGCATTAGGGTTTTAGGTGAAATTCCTAGAAGTTTTGGTTCCCGGGCTTGATTTTCATTTTGGTCTTGTAGTAGCTCAGAGCTTAAAAGCCTTAGAAACCTCAGATCACCTTGGTTTTTGTTGGCCTTCTTATGAGTCTGACCGTTTGCAAAATCTGCCTTTGTTGAGGAATCCATCTTGTTTTTCTCTTTGCGAAAATTCGAAAGGACTTGTGTTAAAAGTTTTGGATTTCATTTTTAGAAAAGAAAACAAAAATTGGTTGTTTTTTGACTCATTTGTGATTCTAGACAAATTAGTCATTAGTTTGCTTATAGCTAAGTAAAACATCCTTGAAAAGAAATCTTGTAAGCTTTTACTTCAAATAGTTTTTTAGAATTTATAGATCTCAAGATTAGATTTTTCCATAGTTTTGAGTGTTTACTTAAAAAACAAAATCTTTTGAAAAAGTTTGTTTTGTAGTATTTGAGTGTTTGAAAGAAAAAAGAAATTTTCGTGAGCATAACTAGTTGTCTCGTTTTTTAGTGTATTGGAAAAGACGAAAAGCTCGTCTTTTGATTTGATTGTTAAGGAAAGATTTGTTTTTACAAGTATTTGCATTCTCAACTCTTTCTTATCTAGAAATTCATCGAAGGGAAAAGATTGTTTTTCATCTTAAGTGCATTTTTTAGTGATTTGGAGTCGAGTCTTCACACCATAAGTTTCATCTCCGCACCTTTTGACTTAAGAAAAAACCAATAAAAATAACGCTTAAAGTAAAATCTATTTAGTAATCTTTTTATTTCTAGGGCTCTTTATCACCAACATAGCTTCGGCTAGTATCTTGGAGTAGGGAGTAATTAACTCTCCAAGATAGTAAAACAAATAAGTCGTTGTATCTTGCGGTAGGAGATAAATTCCAATTGTTACATCTATGCTCTGGGAAAGCTCCTCTTAAAGGAGAAGCATGAGATCATATCTGAACCAGTGTGGGAATCAATCCTTCCTCATTGGGAACGATAGAAGATATTCACGTATTAAAAATGGTAAACCTCGGATTAACCATTGTCGAGGAGCCTGGGGTCACTTGTTGGTAAACCTTGGATTATGTCAACGAGCCCTCAAGGGGATTGAGCTTGTTACTCTTCCCTTGCGTGCGTATCGGATCGTAGACTGTTCCCCCAGGCATATTTGTTTCCGTTGGTCACCATAGTGACCTTATTCTATAGGATTCTTTCCTAAGGTGACGGTGGAGGGAAGATCCCACTGTACTTGGAGCAGACGTCGGCTAGACTCACTTGGATTTTCTGTGGGGTTCTCTTCACTCGAGACGGTTTAGTGGAGAAACTTGTGCCAGTCTATTCATTGAGCAGGCTGTCGGGGTAACTGTTTCAGCTGCCATTTCTGTATTTAATTCTGCGACGTTGGATTTCATCACCAACTAGTGTTTTCGGTACGGAAAGTTACTGTTTGTGTGTGGTTTGACCTCCTAGATTCTTTAGGCGTGTGATTCAAAATTGTTTGGTTCTTTAGAGGCTTTAGGTGGCTTTCATTGAGATTTTTCTTTGTTTGAGTGTGAAGTAGTTAAAATATTTAATCGTGGCTGAATTACCGAGGAAGTCCCGTAGACTTCGGGGCCAACCTCCTGAGTTTTCACCGAGCCAGCTTGAAGGGCTTCGAGCCCTTGTAACTCCTAGTGACAGTAGAGTTGGGTCACCTGAAGAAGGAGACTCTTCATTGGTTGTACATCCTGATTATCAAGCTCTAGTAGCAGATTATAATCCACAATCTATTTCATTTTCCGAAGTTACTGGTAGTTGTTCATCTACTAGTGATTTAGCTGAGGAACCTGAAATATTTGAACCTGAAACTAAACTTGCTGCTACTCCAACATCAGGGTCTACCTCTCCAACTTCTAGTGGTCCTGGTTCACCCAGGGTAGAAAGAATCATTACCCAAAATCTTCCTTCTGGACTTATAGATATTGAAGAACTTGTTACTCCGGAAGAAGGTATCCCTATCCCTGAAAATCAACCAGCTATAGAACTTAGGGAGCGTGAATTGATCTTTTACAGTCCACCTAGGAGGGACGCTTGGTATCTTTCATTGACCAATTTTTTAGAAAACCCGGGACTAAGTTTTTCACCACCTCACATTCCTTTTCACCCAACACCTAGGGTTTATTATCCTCCATTAAATATGTCAAGACAATCGTCCATGTTTTCTCAATCTCCAGAAACATTTTTATACGGCGGTCCTTCTGTTCCCTCTAGGTATCAGTCACTTACTGGTACTTTTTCGGGAGCATCTCGTCAACCTATTGAACAAGGGTTATTAACTGGCAATAACGGAACTAAGCCGTTGAGTGTAGAAGATAGTCTTATGATGTCAGGTACTATTCCTAATCTGCAACCTCAAGGTGGCCAGGTACCACCTGGGGGGCAGCCTCAAGGTCCTCAATTATCGCCTAGGGGGAAACATCAAGGTACCCAATTACCGCCTGGGGGGCAACCTCAAGGACAGTACATACCTACGGGACAGTACATTCCTCAAGGTCAACCCCAGACTCAGTATGTACCTCAAGGTCAACCCCAGTATCAATATGTACCTCAAGGTCAACCCCAATATCAGTACGTGCCTCAAGGTTATCAATCTCAAGGTCAGTACCCAACCCAAGGTTTCCAACCACCTTCCGGTCAATCATTTGTCCAAGGAACTGGAAATGTACCTTTGAATTATCAATCCTACCCTCAACCCGGTTATGGTCCTCAATATTCTCAACCTTCTATGGGTTCATACCCCGGAATGAACTTAGTGTGGGATCCATCTCAATCTCAACAGATCTTGCAACCGAATGTGCAGTTTTCATCTCAATCTGGACAACCCTTGGTTTCTGGTTCAACCAAGCAACTTGTTTATTCTACTATTCAAACTTCTGCACCTTCTGTAGTTTCTCATCCTGGGCCTAGTACGCCTCGTACTCTGCCTCAAACGACTGTTACAACTGCTGCAACATCTGTTCAATATACCCCACCTACTTCTGGAGTATCGACAGCTCTGGTTTCTACTATTCCTGTATCAACTCCTCAAGCATCTTTACCTCAGTCTGGATCCACAATTCAGACCTTGGTTCAAATGCCTGTAGGACAACCTGGTCCAAGTACGGTTGTCACAAGTCAACATCAATTTACTTATCAACCGTACAAGGGACATTACCAATTCGGTCCTGCTGTGCAGCAGCCAGTCTATCAGTATCAATCGTACCCTGGATATACATATCAGCAACCTCAACAACCCCAGTACGGTCCGGTTAATCCTGGTTTTCTGGGAGGATATAATATCCCAAATGCAATTCCAATTCCTAGTTATCCTGGATATCCTCCTCTTGGGGCTGGTCTCATGACCCAGGGTTTCAGGGACCCTAATCGTCAGTTACCGTTCATTACAACTTTAGACTTGCCTGACTTGTCGCACCTTACGAATGATCCAAATAATTATCTTCCGTTTTGGCCGCCAATGCTGAATAAGTTACCTAGTGATATTCCTAAGTTTGAAGGCAAGTCAGGAGAGGACCCGTCGAACCATGTGATGACTTATCACCTATGATGTGCGTCTAACTCCATTTCGGATGATTCAATCCATTTACGGATTTTTCAACGCACTCTAATTGGTCTTGCGGTCAAGTGGTACATTGAGTTACCGCGAGCCACTTTTTATAACTTTAGTCAGTTAGATACTTCATTTTTAAGTCATTTTCAGTTGTCAGTCAGATATGAAAATGGCACGGAATTATTAACTTCATTAAAACAGTCAACGTCCACTTAAATTTCAGATCACATTCATGAATGGAGACGTCGACGACGTTTAGTGAAAGTTTTTATTCCGGATCAAATCTTAACTGAATGGTTTGTCAAATCTTTATTACCAAAAATCACTGAGGATGCAGCTATGGCAGGAGTCGTTACTGAAGAGCAAGTAATTGCTCAAACTCAACACCTAGACTTAGTTTATACGCAATCAGGTACGTTACACGAGAAAATCCCCGACCTTCCTAAACAAAATCAAATAACTGCAGCTCCTTCAGGGTCTCATGCCGCTAATGGTATGATTGGTACGGTTAATACCAAAAGTAAGAAGAAATCTTCCAAGAATTCTTCTCCTATCATAACTTTACCAGATTCCCCGACAGGGGATTCTTCCACGGAAATTTCCGCCGATATTCATGTTGTAGAGTCATCTACAGCTAAATTCAAATCCGGCGGTAAAAAGAAAGGGAAGAAGAAAAATAAAACAGATAAAAATTCGAAAGAGAAACCAGAAAAAACAAAATCAACTGATGAGAAACTCAAACCTCGTTATCCTTGTCTCATTTGTGACGAAGAGCATTTTACAAGAGACTGCCCTCATCGCGCTGAGGTTGCGAAAATCATCAAAGGTTCTCAAACGCCTGCTGTTTTGAAGGATCCTTTTCCTAATCAAGACAGTAAGATGATAAGTTCTTCCTCAAATTCCTCAGAAGAACCCATAATGATGATGTCCCATGTTAGAATTGCGACTCGATCGCAAGATTATGGAAGCAAAAGTCCTGTTGGTGGTAAGGAAGCAGAATCTTCTAATTCGAACTCATCAACTTCAACTCCCGGTTCCGATCCACTACAGATCGAGAAACCTAACCTAGACTTAGTAATCAAACCGCCCGCCAAGGGTATACTTCGAAAGTTAGCTTTCAATCCACTTGCGAGAGCGGCTCAGAACTATAACATTGTTGAAGATTTGGCTATTTCACCTTCAGCAATGTCGGCTTTGGAGGTGCTACAATCATGTCCAGCACAACGTAAATTTCTATTGTCAGCTATAGGAGCTGTTGACGTTCAGGACTCGAACCTTATAATTTTCGATCTAGAAAATAGTACACCTCGCTTACCTCATCAAATTGCTTTCCAGGTTCCAGTGTTAGTCAAAAACAGACCTTGTTATAGGACTTTGATTGATGAGGGAGCCTCAACGTGTATTATGTCGATCCAGTGTTGGAGATCACTTGGTTCTCCTACACTTAATCAATCCCCGACGATTCTAAAGGCCTTTGATGGTCGTGGGTTCCATCCTTTTGGCATTCTACGGGATTTACCTATAGGGGTTGAAGGCAAAACTGTTAATCTAGATGTGGAGGTGGTTGATGCCCCTCTAGATTACAACCTTCTCTTGGGTCGTAGTTGGTCTTATGCTATGACAGTTGTTGTTTCATCAGTCTTCGGCTTATAAAGTTCCCTCATAGTGGAAAGATCGTAACTATAGACCAGCTAACTTACGTTTCATCCGACCCAGCCTCTTCTGAAAGTATTCAGCATGTCGGCAAAACAACTATCCCGTATAAGGATGTTGGAGTAGGACTAGTTAAAGATTTTGGTTTACTAGGAACTTTTCCTTTTCCTCCTATCAACGCATCGACTTCTACTGCAACCATTCATATGATTTCGTCAGACACTATTATTTATGATAATCCTTGGATCGTACCTTCTGAATCTGAGATAGATTCATTTGGTGATGTTATGCCTTTGAGTGTTGGCATTATGATGCATGTGTTGTACTTGATGGCAACCCTCTCATAGAAGATCATTTCACTTGTATACATTCAGAAGATATATCAGATGTGATAGAATGCATGGGTTACCGGACAGCAAAAGAGATCAGATGGC
>APFE030902893.1:1195-17568 GCA_000404065.3 Pinus taeda | reverse complement strand
AAAGGATTTTCTTATTAAGAAGAAGATTGATATGACTTGCAGCAGGTGGTTTTCTCCCGCATTGGGTTTCCACCTAATATCATGGTGTTCATGTGTGTGCCTTATGTGTGATGATCTATTCTATGTTACTGCATCTGTTAACTGATAATATGGTTGATAATGTTCTAATGCACTCATTGAAGATCAATTAATTTAATCATAAGAAGTTGTGGAAGTAGCATATATGAATCTGGTTATGGAAATGAAAAAGTTTTATTAATGTGATAATACTGATTCACCCCCCCCTCTCAGTATTATTTCCAACATTGAGTCCATATGAAATTGTGTATCAAGCGGTGCAGTCATTTTTCGACCCTTATTCAACCGAAATTGACTTAATGAATGTGGTCCATGAAGAATCACTTTCAACATCAAACTCAGATTCAACAACGTTTTCCGAACTTGTTCACACTAATGAGAAAATTCATTAAATCCTGTGTGTTGATGATTTACCATGGGAAGATCTTCATCATAGATCTTTGTTTTTACCTGAGATTGATCACTTTGAAAATGATTTTTAATCTATTTTTACAACTTATTATGTCAAGGAACCTTAGAATCCCATGAAAAATCATGATTCTGAATTAAATTTGGGAAATATTTCGAACTATTCCTATTGACATTTCGGTTAAGTCTAGAATTGTTGAAAACATTCATATAGGTGCCTCTTGTACGGAAAATGAAATTAAAACATATAAGGCCCTATTTCAAGAATTCCACGACGTGTTTGTTTGGTCATATGAGGAAATGCCAGGAATTGACCCAGCAATTGTTGTTCATGAAATCAAAACTTACCCACATTCTAAACCCGTCCGACAACGTTTGCGTCAGATCCACCCACGAAAAATTGCTGCTATTAAAGCAGAAGTTGAAAAATTACTTAAAGCAGGTTTCATTTATCCAATTTCGTTAACGGATTGGGTATCGAATATTGTTCCTGTTAACAAAAAGCAAGGAACAATATGAATATGTATCGATTATAGGGATATTAATCGAGCCTGTCCAAAAAACAATTACCCAACTCCCTATATCGATCAAATCATTGATGATTGTGTCGGCGGTGAAATATTCTCCTTCATGGATGGGTTTTCCAGATACAATCAAATAAATATTCTACCTACTGATTAACCAAAAACGGCTTTCATTTGTCCATGGGGGACATTTGCTTATTGCAAATTACCTTTTAGGCTCAAGAACGTCGGGGAAACTTTTCAAAGAGCCATGTCTTACGCGTTTCATGACATCAAGCACATTGTGCAACCCTATCTCGATGATTTACTTGCTCATTCATTACATCGAGCTGATCATCTCATCCATTTACGAGCAATCTTTAAGAGGTGTAGGCATTATCGAATTAGGTTGAATCCACACAAGTGTGTTTTTTGTATAGAAACGGGTCGGTTACTGGGGTTTTTTGTTTCGAAAGCTGGCATTCGCGTCGATCCCTAGAAGGTTGAAGCTATTATCAAATTGCCTCCTCCTTCGAGTCTTCGCCAACTCCAAAGTTTGCAAGGGAAAGAAAACTTTTTACGTCGATTCATTCCTAACTACGCCGAGATCACAAAGGGTTTTACCCAGTTGTTTAAACAAAATACTCCATTCTTATGGGATGAGATAGCTGACAAATCTTTTGATGCACTAAAACACGCGTTGACCCATGCACCGTTACTACATCCTCCCAACTACAACCAGGACTACTTCTTATATCTCGTCGCTTCGCATTCCACCATTGGAATGGTGTTAGTTCAGGAAGATGAATTCGGTACTAAACATGTGATATATTACCTTAGTCGAACCTTAAATCCAACTGAGCTAAAATATTCACATGTGGAGAAATTGGCTCTGGCAGCTGTTCAAGCTGTCCAACGTTTTCGTCATTACATTTTACTACGCAAAACTACAGTAATTTCTGATTGCAACCCTATGATCTATATTTTGACCAAACAATTGCTAGGGGGCAAGTACTCCAAATGGATTGTGATCCTGCAGGAGTTTGACTTGGAATTTGAAAAATCTAAGTCAAGAAATATTTAGTTTTTGTGGAGTTGATGTGTGACTTCCCGAGTGCTGACACGGAAACTGTGGCGAAGGAGCCCATTGCGAACGAATCCTTGTTTCTAATCAGTACTTTAGATCCATGGTATGGAGATATTATCGTTTATCTCCAGACCCAATCCTTTTGGCCAAAAATTTCAAGATCAGAAAGTTGAAAAATACGATTCTAGTCCCAACAATTCAAAATTATTGGAGATACACTTTATCGTTGTGGGGCGAACTCTATTTTCCGACGTTGTTTAACTCATGAGGAAGCTGAAAGGGTTCTAAATGACTGTCACTCTGGAGCATGTGGCGGTCATATGTCTAGGTTTGCCACAACCCAAAAGATATTGCGCACTGGCTATTTCTGGTCGTCTTTGTTTAAAGATTGTATTAACGCGGTCCGAAAATGCCACAACTGCCAAATTATTTATCGAAAGATGCATGCTCCACCTGCTCCTCTCCACCCTATAATTGTCGTCAGTCCTTTTGCGAAATGGGGTATTGATTTTATTACATGTAACCCTCATTCGGCCGGGGGGCATGTGTATATCATCCTTGCGGTAGATTATTTTACCAAGTGGGCCGAGGTGATGCCTACATTTGAGGCAAACGGCAAAACTGCTGCGATTTTCGTGTTCAATCATATAATTGCTAGGTTTGGTGTTCCACAAGAGATTATCACTGATCATGGGCGTCATTTTCGAAATATTATGATGACTGAGCTTACAGACCATCTTGGCCTGCGTCACGATAGTTCAACTCCATATTATCCACAGGCTAATGGTCTGGTTGAAGCCATCAACAAAGTTCTAGTCATCATGATCTGACGAATCATTGGGATTCATAGGTCGAATTGGCATAACATACTATTTTCAGCGCTTTGGGCGTATCGAACCTCAGTAAAAACGTCAACCAGTTTCACTCCTTTCCAACTAGTTTACGGTTTGGAAGCTGTGTTACCCATTGAATGAGAAATCCCGTCATTGCAAATGGCCATAGAATTACTTCCAGCCACTTCCAAAGAGGAAAAACGTTTGTTTTACTTGGCTCAGCTAGATGAGAATCGATGTGATGCTGCATTAGCAATCGAAACTCATGCCAAACGTATTAAAGCTCAGTACGATCGAAATGTTACCCCTCGTAATTTTTCGAAAGGAGACCTAGTCTTATTGTACGATCAAGCAAATGATAAATTAGGCGCTAGAAAATTTGTACCCATGTGGCATGGTCCTTATGTTGTTAAGAGAAAGCTGGCAAAAGGGGCCTATGAATTGGTAGACTTTGACGGGGTCTCTTTAGGTAAACCCAGAAATGGTCTTTACCTGAAGAGATATTATGCTTAAATCTGGGTGTGGAGATTTTTTTAGTTAGGTTAGTTTTCTTTCTAGCTGGTGTGATTTAGATTTTAAAAGTGTGCTTAGCTTAGAGAGTGTTTTTTGTCATTATTCCTACTTATCTTGATTTTACTCTTGATATTGCAGATGTCGACGTCTCTCCAAACATACATTGGTTTCACTAATGGTGCTTGTCGTAATACATGGAACATTTCTTCCATAGCTTGGGTTATCTATTCGCCCTCTGACAAGTTGGTATCTATGCATGGGGTAAGCCTCGGTCAAACAACGAACAACATTTCTGAGTATAGTGTAGTGATTTAGTTATTATTTGAATCCATTTCATTTGGGATTCGGAGTTTGATAGTGAAGTTAGATTCTGAACTCATTGTGTCACAGCTTAATAGAGTATATGCCATTAGAAATCCAGTGTTATTGAGATTATTTTTGAGAGTCCGTCTCTTGGAACGTGAATTTGACTATATTGAATATCAGCATATTCCAAGATATTTAAATACATTAGCAGATGCAATTGCTTCTCGAATGTTGAGTAGACATTTGCAATAATGATACAAGTAAATTTAAAAACATTCCATAACATGTTTTACAAGATAAGCCAGTAATAGTGATATAGTATAGCATAGAAATGTGTTAAATATACATCGTCTTCAATCATAGGTTGAAAAACACCTTATGATTGGAAAAAATGATAGTACAAAAAGAAAAAATGTCATATGAGTCTACAACAGGCGATCATCCTATCACTGGTGATGATCACGATAAGAAACCATTGTACGGGCCACCCTACAAAGGAACCTCCTGAGAGGTCCTGGGACCCCAATCACATAGCGCTTTAGCCTAAGAGGAATGTCATCTATGCTGGTCTCTGGAATGTCTGCTATCAAACGCTCTACATGACTCTCCAATTCGGCTAAGGTCTCTGTAGATTCGTCCTGTGGGGTTGGTGCTGCTGCAGCTGGCCGTTTCCTCTCATAGCACCGAAGAGTGGTTGGTCACCGTGGACCTACATCTGCATTTGAAACTTTTACTATCAATTTTGGGATGAAATTAAAAAAAAAAACAAAAAAATTAGGAAATGTTGAAAATGATTTTACCTGAGTCATCCCATTGCTCTCCTGGTGGAAGAGCCATGTCTGGGTCACCACGATAATCTACCCCAGCATAAGGCAAATCCTAAATGGAAAATACTTGGTTCTCCAACCAATGAAAATACGCAGGAGTAAATCGAACGACCTTTGTTCCCTCCTCAGGATGACGGGCCATAACTGCAACCTAACGCATCAATTTGGGCTCTCGAGGAAGTCCAGCTCCAACAGTAAGATGCTGTGGGACCAACATTGGGACCCTCTCCAGACCAAAGCTCACCACTAAAGCACCATATCCAAAGGTCTTTAGTTGTCCATTCTTTTCTCTAGTCAGTTGGCCTTTTATATTAGCCAACACAGCCTCGCACCAGTTGAAGATGGTTCCTCGAAAGTAGTATACTGCCATCTGCATTTGGGATCCAATGGCTATATGTAGTGTTGCACTTCCGCAAAGCCTGGTAACAGTAAATGCAATCAATTTTAGCTCAGGAAGGGATATGGTTTTGATATCTAAACCTTTGTCTCTAGTTTGGTCATTGCAAAACTCTAGCCGGAGGCTATCGACAGACTGGCCACCTGGCCTAGTCCCGAATAGAGTCAAGTGTTCACCTCTCTTAGGAAAACCAGTCAAAAAGTAAATGTCTTCTGGCTCCATTTCGAGCTGGTGGCCACCAATGAAGAAACACTGGTCCTTTATGTTCCACCTGTCTACTAGGCACTGCAAAAAGTCCACCTGGGCCCTCATGCCAGGTATGGCCCAGAATTTATATAAACCACATGCCTTCAATGCATCAATCGAAAGTTGATGATTAATTGCGGCGAGATCTACATCCTTGTGCTCCCGTTCCCGCTAATCAAGCATGATGTATACGCTACATTCAATAAAAAGGAGGATTAGAATATCTAAAATCAAAATTTTTGGGTGGATTTTGAAAAATTTAGGTTTAAAAACCTTTGCTGCGGGGACCGCACCCTCTCTGTTAGAGATAGCGTGTGGGTTCACACTATGCCTTCACGGCAAGTGCAGACCCCTGACTTTTTCCTTTTACGAAAAAGTCGGGGTCCGCAGGTTTCCTGTGTTATGCCTTTGGACCTCCGCACGCGGGTTTTAACCTAAAAAATTTCCTAAAAAACAAAATAAAGCCCTAAAAACAATTTTTAAACGGATAAAATAAGAGTGTGATGATGTGGATTACCTGGAGGAGACGATGTTCAATTCCAACAGACGGATTTTCTGCAATCTTCACAGGAAGTTTCTGACCAAAAGCTCTCTTTTCTCACTCTGAAGTCAAACGGTAAAAATGAATTTACAAAAGCCCTTTTTATAAGCTTTTTTGAATAAATGAGTTTTTAATTTGTTTATTTTTCACTTTAAAGAGGTAACTTTTGAAGCATTTTTATATATTTTAAACAGGTATGAGTAATGTTTGAGTTTTTGTGCAGGATAACGGATTTTTCAGGCAAAATTGGTCATTTCTGACAAAAAACGTTAGTGTCGCCTTTAAGCTCTTTTCTGACTCCTAAAACATGAAAAGATTGTCGAGTTTTTATTTTTAAGCTCGTTAAAACGGAACTAAAAAGATGGTCCACTTACAACCTTTTTCTGACCGTAAAAACATGAAAATATTGCCGGCTTTTTGTCGTTTCAAATTCGATATTTGTCATAAAACGACGTGTCATTGGTCGCTTTTTTACTTTTTCGGATCAGATGCACTAATTATGAAAAGTACTCCTTGGTCGTAATGATCAAGAGGTTCTCTCAAGTATTATTTTATACTTTTTCGGGCTTGGGAGACACAAATTTATGAAAAAGGACAACCATGGAGTCTTCTTAAGTTTTTTCAGACTCTCTAAAATTGAAAAACGCCGAGTTTCTCCTATACTGAACTCGTTAGAATTTAACAATAAAGGACCTGTTCAATTACAAACAGGAACGGACCACTCCTTCTTAGGGTTTGAATTTAAACTAAGTTGGACTCATCTGAAGGATGAGCTTATAATCAAGCAAATGTTATCCTCCTCAAGCTTGTCAAAAATAAAGAGGTACTTCCCAGAAATGGTGGGGGAAAGAGAGAAAAATAAGCCTGTTTGTCATACTTTGTAACCACTCTTGAACATGACACTTTTATTCACCTGGGTTGGGAAATCCTTTGCCTAACAGTTGATCAAACCATATTCAAAGTCTTCAGCCGGTTTCGGGTATTAACTTTGGGTCAATTGTCACCAAACCATCTGCTGTGTCGTTATGTGTTCAAGAGGTCAGTGCGAATAAACCATTCATCTGCAAAATATCTGTCATCCATCTTGACCATCCCTAAGCCAGTCCTTGCCACTATATTTCTTCAAACTTTATCTATGATTTCGTGTTGTGGGCTTGCCTTCGACGGATCGCTTTCTATCGACTTCAGCTCATTATCTAGAAAGATGATCTAGAAATCATCAGTACCTTGGGATCTGCATGCCTCAATGGCAGGTTTCTCACCTTCGATGATAGGTTTCATCATTGACCTTAAATCAAAGGATTCCGTGATATGTTCGACATCAACAAATCTATTCACATTTCATGGATTGTACTGAGTACTTTGAGAGCCATTGACATTACTGGTGGTTTCTCTCACACTTGTTAACAGTTTACATCATTGACTGGTAATCAAGTGTTTCTACCATGTTCAACTTCGACACATTCATTCACATGGATAGAATCATACTATTTCGAGAACTAGAAATCAAGACCTTGGATCTAGTTTCCACCATCTAGGCTGCGAGGAATTTTGTATACATTATACAGTGGACTATTCATAAACAGATGGCTGCGTCCATACTGTGTCTACATGTGTCTATACTTGTGATGTATTACGAGATCATTCCGATATCAGAGCAGTAGTTAGTTTTCTAGTCAGCTTTGATCTGAGTATGGGAATGCCTACCTCAGCGATGATATGGTATCATATATATATTTTGCATTGAATGTTTTTACAAGTTCCAACCGGGCTCTCCACAAGATGATCCTCGAAATGATAAAGTACTTCTCTTCTTAGATGATAAATGAAATCCTCATCTACTACAGACTTCGCACTTTAAGGGGCAATCTGTTACACAAAATATTTTCACCATGACTATTTGCAGTCAGTATGGGTCTATCATCATTCATATTATCCTCCTTAGCAAGTCTCAAACCTCAACTCTTCATGTCAAGCTTTGAAAATGAGAGAAAGTCCTTAAAAATCAATAAAGCTCTGGTTCCGCACTTTCTCTTACTATTACCTGCAGTGCCGCACCCCATGGTCATGTTACCTGTGGACCTGCCCGCTCTGTCTCTAAAGGAGTGGGTGTGGACCCCTGTGAAAGTAAAAAAGGCGCAAGTTTATTCTTAAAAACTCACTTGTGGTTAATTCTGGATGATTCTAGAAGGAAGCTTGACGTGGATGGTTTGCTCGTAGGTGGTTCATGCATCCCAAAAGTAAAGGAGCTAATCCCTTGATGAGAGGAGCTTATCCCTTTGAAGGAGGGCTTTATCCCTTTGAAGGTGGACCTAATAACTTCCCTCCATTGCACTATAAATTAAGGCATTGGGCTAGTTGCTAGGGAGCTTAGAAGCTGAACATTTTTTAGGGTAAATGTTGGTGGAATTAAGACTTCCTAGTTAAGCTTGAGAGGAGAGATTACATACCTTTTGGCTTCAATGGGAAAAGAGTGAAACTTGTCAAAGTAGAGGAGACTTCTTGGTGGACCTTGGGAGGAGCTTGTACAGCATCAAGGCACCAAGGTTGTAAAGTTCTTCTTTGATTAAAGTTAATACAATCAGATTCATTTTTCTCAACAAATTGTCTTATGTGATTTGCTTCATGAATTCCTTGATCATCATGATAAATATGCTTATTTATATTGGTTATTCAGGTGCTATTTAATGTGTGTACTTGTTTGTGTTTGCAGATTCTTTACAAGGGAGCTCATTTGGATCAACGGAATGTGGCTTCTACAAAATTTCACTGGACCCAAGGTAGGCCTAAAACACTTGTTTGCCTTTACTTATAAATTGCATATTTAGAAAAAAAATAGAATTTGTTTGGTTTGCTTGTCGCTAGATATCATTAGATACTAGGGAGGTCGGTCTTGTCTGCAAGAACGACTAATCCGACCGACATAGCCCTTTTAGCTTTGGACTAGAAGTAAGCCGAATCTTCCTGAGCAGCTGCAAATGGTATAGCCACATCAATCGGACATAATGGCTGAAATCCCAGCGTTACCTGAAAGGGGTTGGCGCTTGTTGAGTTGTGGAGAGATCTATTGTAGCTATGCTCGACATGGAAGGATTTCATCCCATGTGCATGGATGTTTCGAGTTGTACATTCATAAAATGTGTACAATCATCCTATTGACGACCTCTATTTGGCCATCAGTTTGGGAGTGGAAAGTCGTGGAATTAGTAAGTTTGGTATCCAACATCGACTAGAGACTTGACCAAAATGCACTTAGGAATCTATTTTCCTGATCTAGGACTATGGAATATGGAATCCAAAACTGTACCCACACTCGCTCAAAGAAGAGCTTAGCAGTGATCTTCGTTGTGATACTCTTCTTGCAAACCGACATAATGGCCATCTTAGAGAATCTGTCGATGCCCACGAAAAATTAGTCGTTGTCCTTCTTAGTAGAAGGAAGGCTCGACATGTAATCCATGGAGATGGATTCCCAAAGTCAACTAGGACTAGGCAGAGGAGTATATAGGGCTTACTTCTTGATGCTTGGTTTGGAAATGGCGCAGGCAGTGTCGGATTTAATGTACATCCCAACATCCTGACAAAGGTTCGACCAATAAAAATTCTTCTGTAGTACTGAAATTTTTTTCTCTACTCTGAAATGTCCAGCGACTCAACTATAGTGTACCTCCCAACTAATATTGGCACACTCGCTTGAAGGAACACAGACGTGTCCCAAGTGGCATAACTGTGCATCTCAGAGGTGAAAAATTGGAACTTGCTTACCTTCGATGAGCGTTTAGTATATGTTGCAAAATTTAGGATCGCTCTTGTAACGTTGAGGCCATCCTGAAGTGTCATTCCCACAGGAGTTGAGCATAGTGATCAATGCCATGACTTGTGGTTGGTTGAGGCAGTCTACAACATTATTTGCGTTTCCCTTCTTCTACGTAATGTTCAAATGGAATTGTTATAGGTATGTATACCATTTCTGATGGTGATCATTCTACAACTTCCCTTGTGTTTATATAAACTTCAGGGTTGGTGATATGCGTGGATGGCCATTTCCTTCCCCAGAGTGTAATGCTTCCATTGATGGCATGCCTACACAATGGAATACATTTCTTTGTCATAGGTGGGATACTTTCAGATTGTGTCTAAGAGTGTCTCACTATGGCGAGCCACTGGATGTCCTTGTTGAGTAAGAACTACTCCAACAGCATAGTCAGAGGCATCTGTATCAATCTCAAATGGTTGTTGCAGGTCGGTAATGTGAGCACTGGTGCAGAGCAAAGGCATTGTTTCAACTCGACAAATGCCTTTTGTTGGGTTTCAAACCAAAAGAAATTTTCTTTCGCTTTGCCCTTGGTGACTTGACTTAATAGCCAAGTGATATGAGAGAACCCCAACAAAAACCCGCAGTAGAAATTGGCGAGGCCTAGAAAGCTACAGAGCTCTGTTAGGGTGGTTGGGGCTGGCTAATCTTGAATAACTTGTATCTTGGCTGGGTCCACACGCATCCCATGCTCATCAATGATTTACCCTAGATATTGAACTTGGGTCATGCCAAAAGTGCATTTCTCCAAATTGGCACACAGCTTGTGTTTTCACAGGGTTTGGAGGACCTGTCAAATATGATGGAGGTGCTTTTCGCAAATCTGGCTGAAGATCAAGATGTCATCTAAATACATCACCACAAATGCATTGGTGAAGGGTCGTAATATGTCGTCCATCATCTCACGATAGTTGTGGGGGAATTCTTTAACCCGAAAGGCATGGCTAACTATTCGAAATGTCCCTCCTTAGATTTGAAGGCAGGCTTCCACACATCAAAGGGTTTGATATGCACATGGTGATAACCGAACTTTAATTCAATCTTTTTGAAATATTTGCCACCATTGAGCTGGTCTAGAAGGTCATCAATCTGTGGGATTGGGTACCTATTCCCAATAGTGATCTTTCTAAGTCCCTAATACTCAATAAAGAGTCTCCAGGTCTTGTCCTTCTTCTGTACCAATACAATCAGGATCCCACAAGGTGATGTGCTTACTTTGATGTGCCCTTTTTGCAATAGATCCTGAATCTGCCTCCTGATCTCATCGTTCTCCATAACAGATCGTCGATAAATGGGTCCATTGGGTAGTAACGCACCCAGGATCAAATCAATGGAGTGCTTGACCTGGAAGTGCAGAGGTACCCCCGTAGGTGAGGAAATATTGTCCTTGTTGTTATCACTCAGAATTTCCTTTGAAGTTATTTGAAAAAGGCATAATCCGAGGTAACCACAAACAAATATTTCAAGTATTGGTTCTAGCAAAATATACTCAGAGAGGGCTCTCTCTTTATAATTTATCTTTGTTTTTATGGAATTTTAGGCTAGTTATTAAAGTTCTGTGAGGTTTTGGTTTTGAAATTGAGGTTGGGTGGTGAAATTCTTGGAGCAGATAGATAGAGAAAGGTCATCAATCCATTGGGCTATGGAGTCAAATAAATGAAAGTAGAACTGGACCGGATCATTAAAGGGAATGTCTACAGAGCAAGTTAGCAAAGCAAAAGGCAAATCTTTAGACCATGGGTGAAGAGGTTCTAACCAGGGTAAAAGGGAACTTAAATATCCTTAGACTGGGATCAGAATGAGGAACAAGGGATAATCATGAAAAAAGGGAAATGAAGAATCCGTTGTCATAGATCACAGAAGGTTACCTAAACTAAGGAGAAATGAAGAATTCCTTAACTTAAGTATGTGAAGAAAACATTGATAAAGTATAACAGTCAAGACAGAGTGAATTAAAGCAATTTCTGAAATATCATTCCATGTTATAACTTTTAGAATTTAGAGACACATAAAATATTTATGGAAAACATAAGAAAACACAACTTTAAACAAGAGATGATACTTATTTGTTTCTCTCTTTACACAGGGATCTTGTAAAAAATATGATCTATATTCCTTGGTCCAACAAGCGAATCTAGTCATTGATACAATAGAATTTTGAGTTGAGAGAAAAATTCTATAAAAATGTCTTTAAATCCACCCTACATACTTCGTAATGTGAAGTATTTATACAAAAATAATTACAAATATCTCATAACAATCTAAGATTTAATCTAGGGAATAAAAATATCTTCCAACATGAATATAGAGACAAATGGAAAACTACATCATGATGTCCCTTTTATTGTGGTGTTGCTAGCTGTTTCTGTTGAGTTGTGAGCCTTTTAGGTTGGCAGGTAGTAGTGGTGGTTTTACGTCGGAACCTTATTTTCTTTGATCTTTTACTGATACTATTTGATTTTGTTACCTGTTTCATCTGGCCGTCTTCAGATTTACTGTGGTAAACTTATGATGTGAAACTTTTTATAGTAAATATGTCATTTTCTCCCACCATTCTGCCTCAGGTAATCTTACTTTTAACATTCTCTTGTAAATTTCATCTGCTTCTGTGTACTTTGCAAAATTGGGCTTGGTAAGAAATAGATGTTTCACCTCATGTTCTAAGAAAAAGAGGTTCTCCAATGTATCATATAATACTTTACCTGTTGGCAAGGCTTTAATAGTTGATGTGATTGCCTATTCCTTTGCCAACATTCTTAACCTGTCACCATAGTCCAATTGAGTCATAAGTTTATCGTTGATAGCCATCGGAATGGGAAGGCCTCTCTCCCTCAAAATTTGAAACTTAGCCATGAACTTGTCAATGACTATTTGCATGGTGTGGCACTTCTCTTCCAGTTTGAGCATGAGGTTTCTTTTAGAGAGAACCTTCTTAATTTCCAGAATGACTTCAGTTCTATCCTCTATGTCAAGCTTATGGAGCTCATGCCTGTTCTTACTATTCAAAAAGTGGATGAGTCTATTTGCATCCTCTGGTTTGTCTCCCAGTTCTTCTTTTACCTTTGCAATAGCTTCAGTAGCTACTTTCACTAATTCTGTCTGCTCAAATAATACCTGTATTGATGGTCAAATATCATTAACAGAGTCAATGATATTGGCCCAGAGCATCTCCTTGATATGTCCTAGTGGTTTCTGAAGTGTTAAGTCTTTTTCTAGGACTTTGATTTTATCATCCATACTTTTGGCCTTATGTGTTTCTTCTCTTTGCTAAATTTGGGCAAGTTTGCAATCAATTTCTAAACTTACCACTTTCTCCTTTAGCTTTTTCATTTATGTTGCCTGGATTGACATTTCCTCCATGGCTTTTACCAATTCTGTTGTCTTCTCAGTTGATGTTCCTGCTGCTATAGTAGACTCAGTTGTGATTGGCAGTGTTGTGGCTGATGGAGATGTGGGTGCCAATGATTTTTCCATTGTTGAAAGAACTATTGTTGACGTTGTGGGAATGGCAGTTCTGGAAGTGGTTGCTAGGTCACTCTGTTTGGACTGAATCAAAATGTCCAATTCCTTCTCTGTTTCTTTGAGCTGGACATTTAGCTTTAGGACTAAGTCCATAAGCTCCTCATGTCCTTTTTGGGCTTCCAGGACCTCCATGGTTTGTGGATGATGTAGATGAGGAATTTTGAACTGCTTCTTCAGTGCGGCTATATCATCATTCTTCTTCTTTATTAGCTTTTTTGTGGCCTTTACATATTTTGGATCATGTCCCAACTCTATGACTAAGTCCTCTAAGGATTTCATTCTGATATCCTTGGCCTGTGAGGAGGCCTTCTCCAACTAGAACTATGCTGATATATTATTCAGAGAGTTTTGCAGTTGGTGGGCAGCAATTTCTTTCCATATCAAGGTGGAGTATATCATCTCCCATGTCTGTTTGTGCAGCTCAATCTGGTCAATGGGATGAATATCCCTTTCCAATACTTCAAAGTCCACTGTCTTGAAATTTGTCGATGTCCTTTGCTGCTGAGTGGTTGGTTGGATGAATGACATTTTTGCCCTCTTTAACATCAAAGGCTGACATGAGCCTTGTTTGGTTTGTAGGAGTCATCTTTAAATACTGTGCATAATTTCGAGCTTTCAGCCTCTCATTCCTAACTTTTATTTCTTTGTATCTCTCTTTTATATCTTGATTTATGTCTGTTGGCATTCTAAAAGAGGATACTTCCACACTTTGTTGTCTTTCCAGCGTTTGGGTCTGTGATGTTCAAGGTTCTAGGATACCTCCAGATGGAGTGGCCATCCTGCAACCATCTCTCTCTGTGCTTGCGACCTCAACTGTCTCTTCTATATATTCCTGTTCTGAGACAAGATTCACTCCTTGTCTTTTAGCCTGGCTTGTTTCTACATAGGCTTGTGAAGTAGTGGCCCCTTCCTTATTTCTTTTGAGGTTTCTCTCCTCATTTAGAGGAGTCTATAGGACTAGGAGGGTGCTCATATTGGCCTCTGGTCTATCTGACTGTTCTAGTACCTCTGATTGTTCAGATACTTCTGATTGTTCAAGTACTTCTAATCCTTCTTGCACCTGTGACTCATCTTGTACCTGGGAATCTCCTGGCCCCAGTGATTCTCCTTGTACCTGTGATTCTCCTGGCACCTGCAAGAAAGAATCCTCATCAAGTTGTTTCTCTAAGTCAATAAGTGCATTTTCAATGTTAACTTTGGTGCTGTCCTGATCTACCAAAGTCCCTTCTACCCATTCTGATTGATTTGCAAAGGCTTCAATTTCATAAATGGGGTGATGGATGAAAGATCCCAACTTGACCTTTTGTCTTTTCTTAGTGATAAACTCCAAAGGGTCATACCTCCAGGTAAAACTCCTCTGGAATTTCATGCTTTGCAATATCATATTAGATTCATGGATTTCTTCCCTTGAATTACAAATAAAGGGGCCTAGTTGGTCTTTGATTTTGAAGTTGGCCTTCTTTTTGGCATAAAGAAAATTGGTTTCTTCTGCACTAATCATCTGCCTATAATACTCTAAAGAAAATAACTTCATTGGGAGGTATTTGGGGAGCTTGTATGGGGATAACATGCATCCATAGATCCTAATCTCAATATGGTTTTGGTACAAGCACCAATCACCAACACTGGACTGTATTGACAATTGCAGAATTCTTTTTATGTCTGCACTTATCCTTGGAGGAGGGCTTCCTATCAACATTGTGACAACTGGATACACAAATAGGTCAATGAAGTCAGAATATGAGTAAGGGGAGTAATATTTATGTATCAATGGAGTCCAAAAGATAACTGATCTAGGTTGGCTTTTAGTGTCAAGTTTTTGGAGAGTAAATGGGAACTTGTCTGCTTGAAAATATAGAAAAAGGTGGTATAAGACAGAGGAGTATTTGAAGACTCCCTCATTACTCATTCTCAAGAATTGGTCATGCATTTTGTCGGCTATAAACTTGGCATAATCATAGATGACAACGGGGGGCTATCATGGAGTAAAAATAGACATGAAAGCGAGGATGATTTCATCTATATACTCTCTGGTGGTATAACCTAGGACTCTAGATCTCATTGCTACAATGTCTTGACCAAAGGGGGAAAATATGGTAGCCACATATGGATGGGGATCTCTTGGGATATGATTTTCCCTCCTGATGAAGGTTTGAAACATTTCAGCAAGTTTACCAATGGTAAGTTTGGGGAATTGGTCTAGTAGATTACCAATTGACAGAGGCGTTAGGTTTTGTCCTGGCTGAAATTGCAGCATTTCATTGATAGATTCAGTAGTGATGGTGAAGAGTACAGTCTAGTTTGGGGACATCACTGCTCTTTGGCTGGGGATATAGTTTGCATGGCAGTAATGGACAATTTTAGGGAAATTATGCACTTCTAGGAATTGGTACTTAGGCAAATTGGATTCCCAAAGCCCAATTTTGTCAGCGTGATTTAGGAATAGGTATCTTTATCTGAAATATAGTTTCAGTGGGGATTCTAGGACAAAGGTTTCCTTAATTTGAAAATCCTTATCGGCCAGAGGGAGATGGTCTAAGTCTAAATGAGGAGTGGAAATTGGTCTAACGTCCATGGCAACTGGAGCAGCGATTCTTAGTTCTTGTGGATTTGAGAACAGAGGAAGGGATTTTCATTTTTTAGGGCAATGGATTTTTAGTGCAGATTAGGCTTGGGTTGCTTTGAGTTTCTTTTAATTAATTCTTTACTTTAATTAAGAAGCTGAGTAACTGGTTCATAATTTGACAAGGTTTTCCAGTGAATTTTGGCTTAAATACTTGGAATTTGAGGAAAAAGCGCTCTGAACAGATTAACTGGCAACTGCGAATGGTCGAAGAGGTTGCGTGTAGACTGGAAGGCGAAATGAGTGCTCGGTGGCATCTTTAGGGTGGCCATTGGACGTAAGTGGCAGCTTTGACATTTGCAGGTGCGTGCATGGAAGTTTTCAACTGAAAAACAATAAAAACAAATGATTTTGGGGCTTTTGGCTTTATGCGCAAAAGTCAACTTTTGGCGGGTAAAGTGAACAGTGGGTATTTTGGTGTTTAGCTGGATGAATAGTGACAATTTTTCATGTAGCGAGCATGACAGTAAGTGGTATCCATCGCACCCCTTTTGGGCATTGGGTGGTATTGGGGAGAGGCCGCCCGATTCCATACATTGAGTGACACGTAGCATCAGGGGCCCGATGAAAAACAGCTTTATCGAGCAAGTAATGTTTGGACATCGAGCCCACCCGATATGGATAGTAGCTGTCAAATGTGATGGGAGGTTATCGCATGGTGATCGAGCGTGGGAG
>APFE030902891.1:0-47172 GCA_000404065.3 Pinus taeda | reverse complement strand
TACCCGAGAGGATCAACTTCAGCCTGTTGGCGATAACTTTAGATATGATCTTATATATCACGTTGCAGAGGGCTATTGGTCTGAACTTTTCCGGAGTGTTGGCCTCCTCTTCTTTGGGAACTAGAGTAATAAAAGTTGAATTTAGAGATTTAAGGATAGTTTTAGATCTTCTTGAATCCTCCACGATTTCCCAAATATCGTTCTTGACAATTTCCCAGCAGACTTTGTAGAAATTGATGGTGAATCCATCTGGTCCCGACGCTTTTTCATTAGGCATACTCCTGACTGCCTCCTCCACCTCTTCCATAGTGATCCTTTTCCTTAGGGACCAATTCTGCTCCCCTGTGATTGAGTTGGGAATGGCATTGGTTATTTCTTGAATGGCTGCCTCCCTATTGACATTCAGTTCTCGAGCTATGTTGCTGAAGTGATTTGAAAGTAGATCCGAGATGTCCTTGTGATTTATGAGGACTTCTCCTTCACTATTCTTCAGTTCTAGGATCTTATTGGCATTTCTGTAGTCTATTGCCGACCTGTGAAAAAATTTAGTATTCTGCTCTCCTTCCTTTAGCCATAGCACCCGCGATTTCTGTTTCCATAATGTCTCTTCCTGCTTGCATCTGGTGTGCCACTGTTGTGTTAGCTCTTTCTCTTGTGCACAGGAGTCCTCATCTCTTCTGCCTGCTATCCCATCCTTGTGAATTTGTTCCAGTTTTTGCTCTATGGTTGCTTTTTCCTGAAAAATATTTCCAAAAACTGTTTTGTTCCAGTCTTTTAATTTCATTTTGATGTTTTTGAGTCGTTTTTGCAAATTGAACATTTTGGATCCTTCTTCAGCTAAGGGTTCAGCCCACCATTTTTCCACCATGGTGAGAAAATTGGGGTGTTCGATCCAGAACTTCTCAAATCTGAAGGGTTTGTTCCTGGGGGTTCCTGGAACCTCGACAATAAGGGAGATCGGCCAGTGGTCAGATCCTCCACTGGGAAGAATGCTTGACTCCACATTTTTCCCATCTAATAATAAGTTCTCTGAGACAAGAAAACGGTCCAGTCTTGAGGAGATTAGATTTTCACCACCCCGTCTATTATTCCAGGTAAAATTACCTTGTTTGGGGTACACATCTACTAAACTTGCATTGTCAATAAAGTCTTTAAATTGTTCCCCATCCCTATTAAGATTCCGGAGCCCTCTTTTTTTCTCCATGAGGGAGGTAATCATATTGAAATCCCCTCCCAAAATAAAGTTTGCTTTTGGGTGTCTTTCCATAAGTTTATTTAGGGATTCTAGGAAAACAAGTTTATCATCTAGCCTCTGAGGACTGTAGATATTAATACAGAGAAAAGAGGAAGAATTACCTGTAAGAAGCATCTCCATAGCCAGGTAGTTCTTGCTTGCTTCAGCTGCAACTAGCTGATATCTCCTGGTGTCCCAGAAGGTTGCTAATCCTCCTTCACGCCCTTTGCTTTCTATCTCTAGAACTTCAAAGTTTCTACCTAATTTGATTCGTAGTTTCTCAATGAGATCTTTGTTGCATTTTGTCTCTTGTAAAAACAGCATATTAGGATTATTTTTTCCCATCTGTCTCTTTAGAAGTCTTTGTTTATTTTGACTATTCATACCTCTTGCGTTCCAGGATACAATCTTCATGATTAACTAGATTTTAGGAAGGAGAGGTACTCACTTAACTGCTTGATCTGACCTGCATTGATTAAGATCTCCCCCAGCTCCTGCAAGTGTTCTCCATTTGATTTGCGTCCTCTACGACGTTTGTGTACTGAACCAGAGATTTTGCCTAGAGTCGTTCTGTGTTGATCGCTGCCTCCTTTGATGACACCTAGTTTGTGCTTCTGTTTCTCCATGATGTCTTTTTGCCGTGCTATGAAGAGGTCCTTGACCCTTCTTATCTCTTCCTCCGGCGCTGTTTCAATCCCGTTGGGTTTCCATTTGTCCACAAGAACTGATAGATCTAAACCTGCCATAGCTAGTGTTTCATCTAGCTCCTGATCTTCACTCCCCGCTTCACTGGTTAACATATCTGTTTCGTAGTCCGACTCCTCTGTTTTGTCTTGCATTTGGACTTCATTGCTAGGATTCCCGGTTTCTTTACCTTCCGCTTGGGGGTATTCCTGTCCTACTTGCTCTGTTTCTTTATCGGTGGTGTTCTTTTTTTCCTCTGAGTCAGTCTACGGGTCCAGATATTCAAAAGGATTGTTGAAGAGGTTTTTCCTTGTGTCTCCTTTGACATTCCTTCTTCTGTAGGCCCTTTGCCTGTACTTTGGTTTGATAAAGTTGTTTTTGTCTTTGTTGTTCTGGGTTTTGTCTTCTTTTGCTTCCTTCTGGTTCGAAGGACAGTCTCTCATCAGATGTCCATGCTCATGACACTTTCGACACCTGAAGGGTATTTTCTCATAATCTAACGCTTGAAAGTATTCCTCGTCCCTGTACTCCAGCCAAACTCCTTCATGAAGTGCTCCGGAGACATCCATTTCGACACAGATTCTTGCACAGGATGTGTATCTTTTCTGCAGGGTGGCTTCCGAGGCTTTGACAAACTTACCAAGCTTGTCCCTTATTTTCTTCAGAGAATTCAACCCCCAGTAGTCGATCGGGAGAGAAAAGAGTCTTATCCAAACTGGGACGCGAGTGAAAGATTCTTTTTCCGGGACAAAGTTCGGCTGCCAGGGTCTCATGTATAACCCTGCTGAGGCTAGAAAATACGGGCCGCCCTCGAAAACCTTATCTTTGTCTTCAATGCTAGTGAAAACGACAGTGAAAAAACCTCTTGCTCCTAGATGTAACTGCACATCTCCTTTAGGTTTCCACATCTGCCTTATCCATTGGCAAAGAGTCCTCTCCGTAGGCCAGATTCCCATGAATCTGCAGATGATCGCATGTTCAGCCATGTGCTCCCTATAGGTTTGGATTTTCGGGTCAGAGATGGTCACCCGTAAGCTATCATTTTTCTTTGGCTTACAGGCACTGCTGGTGGCCTGATACTTGTTGGGGGTAGCGTTGGTTTCCCCCTCCTTTACCGGCTGCTTCTTGTTGTTGTCTACTTGTTCTTTGTCTGTATGTGGTTCCGCTTCCTTCTTTCCCGAGGGCTGAGACTTCTCCTCGGTGTCCTCTTGATTGCTGTCCTTATCCTGTTCCTCTGATATTCTAACTTCTGCAAAGAAGACAGTCTTGTCAGACATCATTGGTGTTTTCTCCTTTTTGTTTCTGCTATTCAACCGTGTACTACTCTGACCCTCTATTCTGACTCCTTCCTTCATGCTCTGCATTCGTTTTTGTAGGATGACCTGTTTGAAAGTAGGGGTCCCACTGGACCCCTCTGCTCCCATCCAATCTGATAGCAAACGCCCCTTTCGAAACAGTGCTGCCAATCTTGAACTATGGTGTGCCAGGCCTGTGACAGTCGCTGCCCAGGCGGAACCCTAGCTCACACCCTAAACCCTAACAGTCGCCATGAATCCTCAGCTCACTCCGAATGTATTTCCATCATGCATTCATCAAGACCATGGATTTTCCAAACTCAAGAATTTCAAATTCGCTTGATTTCCTTTTCATTTCTTAAATAGTAATGCAATTCACAAAGATCCTTCATCTCAAATACCTGTGACAACTGAATTTTAATTTCCTAAATAAACTTGGATGCATTTTATTTTATGATAAGATCATCAACATATACAAATATTAAAGCAACATTCCCATATTAATCTTTATTGATGTACAAGTTAGGATCATTTTTTCTTCTCATAGGAGAAAGAATCAATTTTCACATACCAAGATATTGGTGCTTGTTCCAAACCGTATAAATCTTTCTTTAACCTGCAAACCAGATGCTCTTGTCCCATTTTACAAATCCCTCAGACTAAACCAAATAAAATTCTTCTTTTAACTCACCATTCAAAAAGGAAGATTTGACATCTAACTCATGCATTTTCCAATTATGTTTTGTATCTAATGCAATCAGGATTCTAATTGTGTTCAACGTAGATACAGGTGCAAAAGAATCTTCATAATCAATTCCCTCTTTTTGTGAGTAACCTTTTGCAACCAATCTAGCTTTATACTTATCAATACTTCCATCAACATTAAAATTGAATTTATACAACCATTTTCATCCTATGGGAACTTTATTTTTAGGCAATTCTATTAATTACCTTTTGTCATTTTTCATTATAGAGTTATATTATTCATTCAATGCATCTCTCCATTCTTCTTATTATTTAGCTTCTTCATAACTTGAATGTTCTATAACATTAATTACAAGAGACATTAATGCATAATATTTATACCTTATAGGTGCTTGAATTTGATGTGATGAATTTCTTGGAGTTTTACTGCTTTCATCTTTCTTTCTGCTTTGTGGAGTATCTTCACCTCTTCTTGGAGTTTCATGATTACTTTATGCTCTTTATCTTGAGCCTGTGCCCATTCTTATACTTGTTCTTGTTCATGTTCAACACTTGTATCTATTTTGACATAATCATCAGTATCATGCCATACGCTAGTATTATTCATTTTATCACCTTCATATGCATTTTCATGAAACATCACATCCCTTCTTGCAAGAAATCTATGGGAACTAGGATCAAACAACTTGTATGATTTTTTATCATCATAATAACAAATAAATGTGCACTTGATTGAATTTGCATCAAGTAGTCTTCTTTCATCTTTTGGAATATGCGCAAATGCCTTGCATCCAAAAACTCTTAAATGGCTCACTTGTGGTTTATACCCATAAAATGATTCAAAAGGTGTTTTAAGCTCTAAAATTTTGGTTGGACTCCTATTTTTCAAATAAACAACAGTATTAATGGCTTCCGCCTAAAAACCATTAGAAATAATTTTACCTTGAAGCATGCTACGTACACATTCTACTAGTGTTTTGTTTTTCCTCTCAGCGACTTCATTTTGCTGAGGTGTATGTGGCACTATAAATTGTTGTATAATCGCATTGCTTTTACAATAATGATTAAATTCCCTTGATTTATATTGCCCCCCTTTAACAGATCTCAAAATTTTGATGCATTTTCCAATTTGTTTTCCACCATATTCTTGAACTATTTAAAGTACTCAAAAACATCACTCTTCTTTCTTATGAAAGAGAACCATGTATACCTAGATTTATCATAAACAAAAATAATAAATACCATTCTCCACCAAGAGATCTAGTTTTCATATGTCCACATACATCAGTATGAATCAATTCTCGTATTTCCCTTTGTATTTTCTCTTTATGTATAGGAAATTCCTCTCTATGCCGCTTTCCAAGTACACATGCTTCACATTCAACATGATCATTCTTTATAACAGGAAGACCTTCAATTGTTATGTTATTTTAAAGTAACATTAAATAATTTTGTTTTATATGCCCATACCTTTGATTCCATAAATCTACCGTTGACATTGTTGTAGATGCTAATGCTTGATTACTTGTCCTAGTCACATCCATCTTTTACAAGCCTCCAACTCTAGTACATGTGGAAATAACCTTGCACCGATCTTGAATATCTTTCACAACGCACTGTCATTTAACAAGTTCCACCTTCAAGTCTTGGTCAACAATAGTAGAAACAAAAATTAAATTATTTTTGATACTAGGAACATACATCACAGCATGGATCTATCCCTCTTGTCCATTAGGAAAATTCACACCTATTACTCCATAACCTTGAATTTTAAGTGATATTTTATGTCCTAGATAAACATATGTTCAATCAATATTCTCGTAATATTCGTCAAATAAATCCTTATTACAATCCATATGAAGTGATGCACGAAAATGATTGAACGAAACATTCACGTCATCGATTTCCGCACACAATTCAACAACAAAAACAAACAATCTAAGATTTTTAAATCCATCACTGATTGAGGTGTCTTTGTCCATAAAATTTCCTTTATGCGTTATGTTTCTTTGTCTAGAATCATTATATTGTCTTTTATATCAATATTTAGAGTGATGTCCATGTTTGCCACAATAATAACAATCATGATTTCTCTTATCATGAGTTGGAAATTTAGATTGTGCCATCCCTTTTAGTTTTTCTTGAAACTTGCCTCTGTATGGTTGTTTAGCCTTGGCTACCAATCCCAAAACTGAACTACTAGAGCCCAAATTAGATCTCTTTATCCTGTCCTCTTGTCAATTCATCAAATTTTGATGGATTCTCTCTACCTGAGAGACTTGAAACAAAAATTTGATAATATCACACTAAGCAATTTAATGTGATGGTGACTAAGTTAGTAATAGACACCTTTTCACCAATATATCCTAACTTATCACTTAAATATTTGATATGAGACATGAAATTGCTTATATTTTCATTTGATTCCATTTTTATAGACAAAGGCTTAGCCTTCAAAAATAAGATATTGTTTGTAATTATTGTTTCATACAAACCCTTGAGAACATCCCACATTTCTTTGGATGCCTTGCAATCTCTCGTGTGAGGAATAATTTTTCCTTCACGGACATACTGTTAGGTCCCTATATTACTAGTGTAACCCCTTATTGTTATTAGTACAACCCCCTTATTATATTGTTGTGCCCATTTCGTCCCCATATTGTTATTATTGTGCCCCATAGAAGCCCACTATTGTTAGTATGGTTTCCTTACATTATTATTTGTATGTCGGCTCTGATTATATTATAACCCCTTAGAATCCTATATATAGAAAGGAAGTATTTTCATTTGTATCATCCAAGAATTTTTAATTTGTGTAATTTAAAGGAGGTTGCCCCCTCGAAGAGGCTAAATTCTAAGGCGTTGATCTATCTCTTTTATCTTTTTGTGAGCTAGTTTCATAACTTTTGGTATCAGAGCTTTGGATTCTAGGGTTTCGCTTCTCCAAACAAGTCATCGTGGAATTTTTTCTATAACTTTTCATCTATGACGTTTCAGAAGAAAAACAAAAAAACGTATTTGAGAAGAAATTTCGTTGAACCTCTGGTTTGAATTTCAGATTTTTTTCTCACTATATTTTTGTAGATATGATCTGAGGAAGTTAGAGATTTTGTAGACTCCCGAATTACATTCCAAATAGGTGACCGGGGGCAAATCGTCATAACTTTTGTTCTGAGATTAAGATTGAAATTTCGTAAGAACTTTCAGAAAGTGGACTTCCTCTAGTTTTCTGTATATCAGTTTCAGGTACTAAGGACGAAACAGTGAGACATGGCACGTTGTACAAGTTTGCTCTACTGAACTAGTCTATAATTAGGTCACCGTGGGAGATTTGGCATAAATATTCCTTGGATAATCAACTTCTGATCAAACTTGTGGGGTTAGAAAGATAACTCATGAGAGCTACCGTAGGAAGAAATTTCAGAACTTGGAGATTTGAAATTACAGAGTTACAGTCGTTTCAATATTGAGCTCCTAAAATCAAGAAAAATCGAGATGAGGAAGTTTGATGGCAAGGATCTGGTAAATTGGATACTACAGATGGAGAAATATTTTGATCTACATTGTGTACCACTGTCACAAAAGGTATGCATTGCATCTTCATATTTAGAACAAGATCAATTTTTATGGTATAAATGGCTTTGTTCTCGTAAACCACTTGTTACGTGGTCAATTTTCACAGAGGAAATTATAGCACATTATGAGGATACAAAGAGCAACACCTTCTTTAGAGCAACACTACAACAATTGGAAGCAAAAAGAGAAAAAAATGCTTTGTTACAAAGGGGAAAGAAAAATTATGGCAACAAGGAAGTCTACCCCTCACAACTATAAAGATGGAAGTGTTGTTTCTCCTGGCCTTCCATAACCTACAAGGGTTACACCACAAAAATTGGAAGAAAAAAGAGAAAAAGGGCTTTGTTACAATTGTGATAAAAAATACATTAAAGGTCATAAGTGTGCTGAGAAGAAATTATTTTTCATTGATTGTGGAGAGGAGGAAGAAAAGGATCAAGAAACGTTAAAAGAAGAGTATATACACTAGGAACCAACCCCGAAGAAAGAAGAAATGAATCCGACCACATCTTGTAAAGCATTGGAAATGATTACTACTCCTCAAACTCTTAAGATAGAAGGAAATATCAAGAAGAAAAAGGTTCAAGAAGTGAAAGACCACATCAATAAAGAAGAAATGAATCCGACCATATCTTGTAATGCAATAGCTAGAATTATCACTCAAACTATCAAGATAGAAGGACATATCAAGAAGAAAAATGTTCAAGAAGTGAAATATCACATAGAGCATCAAGAAATGAATCCGACCATATCTTGTAATGCACTGGAAGAAATGACCACTCCTCAAACTCTCAATATAGAAGGACATATGAAGAAGAAAAAGATTCAAGCAGTGAAATATCACATTGAGCATCAACAACAAGTTCACCAACTTTTAAAGGATAACACCACTTTGGTGTAGAATTGAATGAAACAACAGGAAAATCAACATCGCAATGAAAGAATTTCTGATATAGGCGATTGGGTATTTTTATGGTTACATACATACAAACAAATGTCCCTCAAGAAATCTATTTATGAGAAGGAAATGTTGGCAATACTACATGCAATTAAGAAATGGCGACCTTACCTAATGGGAAGACACTTCAAGGTAAAAACGAATCATGATAGTATTAAATAATTTTTAGAACAAAGATTATCCTCTGAAGAGCAACAAAAATGGGTCACAAATATGTTGGGTTATGACTTTGAAACCATCTACAAAAAAGGGAAGCAAAATGTTGTGGCAGATGCACTCTCAAGAAAGGATGAGGATGTGGAAGCATTGTTGTGCACCATTTCTATTATCCAACTAGATTAGATAAGTGAAACAAGGTATGAATGGAAGAAGGACGAAGAAGTGTGGCCACTCATTCAAAAGTTTAAGAAGATCCTAGTTCAAACAATATTGCCAGAACTTGACGAGGAAGGAGAATTCATATTGGAGCCTGGAGCAGTCACAGAAACAAGAACCCAATAGCCACGAAATTGATCAATTTCAGAGTATCTCTTCAAGGTGAAGAACTTACCAGCTGAAGATTCCACATGGGGGATAAGAATTTTATAGAAGAGCATCAAGAACTACTCAAGCGTTGAGGACAACACTTTTTGAAGGAGAGGGTTATGTTAGGTCCCTATACTACTAGCGTAGCCCCTTATTGTTATTAGTTTAACCCCATTATTATATTGTTGTGCCCATGTAGTCCCCATATTGTTATTATTGTGCCCCATAGAAGCCCACGATTGTTATTATTGTTCCCTTACATTATTATTGTTATGTTGGCTCTGATTATATTATGACCCCTTAGACTCCTATATATAGAAGGGAAGTATTTTCATTTGTATCATCCAAAAATTGTTCATTTGTGTAATGTAAAGGAGGTTGCCCCCTCGAAGAGGATGAATTCTAAGGCGTAGATCTATCTTTTCTATCTTTTTGTGAGTTGGTTTCATAACACATACGCAACAACACCTTTTCTTTCCTCTCCTGTTTCTCCCAATCTGGAATAGAAGCTGCAACAGTAGGTTTGGGCTCACCCCCGCTCACAATTGACCACAAATTATAACCCTCTAGGATTGTCAGAAACTTGAATACCCAATTCACGTAATTTCCTCAATCAAGTTTGGTGGATTCATTCAAATAAGTATCAACCAACCGATTTGACATAGTGACAAAAAATCTTTCTCCAATCAACAAAATTCAACCAAATCCACTAGATTTAAAGCCAAATGCACCCAAATTCACTAGATCTAAAAAATTAAGGTTAAATTTTTGCAATACTTAAAATCTCTCTTCAAATAAAAAACAAAGTCAATTATAAAATCTTCAAAAAAACTACTTATTACTCCTTTTTACCCAAGGAAAAAAAACATCACTCACAATAGTCACCACATAACTTCACTCCTTATGTCTCTTTTTCACCCTACACAATTTACGCTCCCTCCTAAAAAAAAATTCACTCCTTAAAAGAATATTTTAATCCCTTAAGTATCCTTATGATAGCGTTCACAAAAAAAAACTCCTTTACAAAAACTTTATACCACAACATTACTTTTAAAAACACACATCTAGATTATCCAATGCAATGTATAACTTGGTGGGAAACTCATGATTACTTCACAAAGCAATGGTGAATTACACTCACCTCCCACGCAATGCTTACAATCTGGCATAAAATTTCATTGTTATGGTATGGTTTCTGCAAAAATCCACAATGCTCCTTCAACAATACAACACACATCTATGCCACTTCATACCAAAACATCTATGTATGGGCTCACACTCTCTGCACATTGATTCACCAATCCTCCACGCAACTCTGATGGCACATGACTCCACTCCACGCAACTCTAATGGCACATGATTCCACTCCATGTAATACATAGGTGATGTCTCACAACCTCTTGGACAACTCTTTCTTATGCCTAGCCCAGTCTCACAATTCACTTTGATACCACATCAGAGATGAAAAGAACAAAATGAATGATTGATGATTGCACTCCAGTGATTGAAATGTATACACAAGGTAGCCGAAGATTCTACAGTGACCTCCGCCAACTAACATTTATTTCTTACCTATACCGCATATCATCGCCGATTAGGGAGAAAAAATTCTGATTAATTGCCTGTACTTCGTTGTGATATGAACATGCGTGATTATTTTTGTAAGAACCCTTGGTTTAAAGTTCATGTAATAAAATTTAATAAAGGTAAAATAAGACCACAGTTAAAGGACACTTATTCCAAGCTAAACGTTGGGAAAAGGTATCATAGTGCACATCACTAGATGTGTTTATGGCTAAGGGAAGTTGGCAAAGGAAATGGCTAAGACATTAAAAAGGAAAAAAGGTATTTTGGCACATTTATTTATGAAAATAAAGGAACATAGGAGAAAAGGAAGGTGAAAGGTCACAGGTTGCATGTGAGGAGGAAATTGAAGGAAAATAATGGAAAATGAAGAAAATAGATTCAACATTGATAAAAAGGCTCTTGAGGATTAGTTCATGTCTTTTGATCAGTTGAGTTTTGGAGCTCTCTCATTATTCTCTCTCTCACACACTCTTGGACACTTATAATTTTCTTGGAGCATTCTAGCTTTAGAGTAAGGAAAGGAAATGCAGGGAAAGGAAGGACAAGGAAAGGAAAGGAAAGAAAAGATCAAGAAAGGAGGAGTAGGATCAAGTAGGTTCAACAAGAATACTTGCAGGTAATATATTGCATGTATGAATTCCTAGCTGGTTTTGACATGCATGGCTTTGCATGTTGGTATTTGGTTCTCTGGCTGTTGGTAGCATGGTTTTACCGAGTTATGATAGTGGTTTTCAACTTTGCCTTGTCTTTTTCGGGATAGCCATAGTATGGTGGGATTGTTTTCTCAATTTTTAGCTTTTAAACTGTCAGATGGTTTCAGAATCCGGGGTGGAGGTGGTTTCGGGAAAATTCCCAAAGGCTTAGGAATCCTTTGACCAATTTTGGTGGGATACACGGTAAATCCTAAGGGTGGAGTCTCAGCTAGGGCCTAGTGATTCGATGTGGGTTGTAGTAAATCCTAGAGACAGGTGTCTTGATTTAGGGCATAGTGATCCAATGTAGATTGCGGTGAATCCTGATAGATAGGAAAACTAAAAATTCCTCAAGGATAGTGATGGAATCTAGAGGCATTCCAAGCTTGGGTTTGTTTTGTGATCTCAGTGGCAATTTCGGTGAGATCACGGTTTGGTGAGGGTGGATATGGTTTAACCTTTGGATTCCCTTTGCTGTTTTTGGATTAGTTTATCCATGATATCCCACATTCATGCTTGGAATATGGAACAGGGTTGACTGGTTGAAAGAAAGATTTGGTTCATCCATGTCTATTGTCAGGTGGTACGTGGAAGTCTTGAATCGGGTCAGCTCTTGACTATGTTTAATAAAATCTAAGTTCTCTTGCTTTTGTACTTGTTATTATGTGGCCTTAATGGTTGTTATCTCATTGTTATTTACATGGTTTATGTTGGTTATAAGCATGGTTATGTGACTGGTTATAGTCATGGTTATTTCATGTATTTAATTGTAACTGAAAGGATAATGGATGCAAGACCAAATTGATGTCAAAAAAATTAAAGGAAGAGTGTGTTGATCCTTCTTGTCAAGTCTCATATGAGTTATCAATGATTTTTGTTCTATCTTGTATTCATTTCCTGTATTTTGCATTGATGCTAAGTGTTTGACAAAATTTCATTCCCAGTTGGGGATGGTCAGGCCTTGTCTTGGAGTCAATTTTTTATTTGTAAGTCTTGTCATTATGTAAATTATAGATTTTGAAATCTATAGGGGTTTCTGAGTAGTGACCTAGATTCTAGGCTTGAAAAGTGGCACAAATACTAGAGTCGTAGGCACATGTCCGAGGAGTAAAGCCCCCAGTCGCATGCATACCCATGGTATGCATGCGTCTAAAGGTTTTCAGACACACCCTTATCCATATCAAGGGAGTGTCTAGAGGTTTAATGGTCTAAAACTCAGTGGGACCTAAGGTCTGGTAAGGGGAATGACTGGGATGCATTCTGGGAGTCCTATAACAGGTGAGAAAGGTCTGGTATGGTGTGTTTATGTTGATTCCACTTCCTTAATTGACACATCGGGAGTCTAATCATATCATATTAACTTCTCAACACATGTTTACCCAGGTTGGTTGGTTACTTGTGTAGATGTGGGAGGAGGGCGTTACAGAGTGGTATCAGAGCATGGTTCACCCATCAGACTAGATGGGATGTGTGTGTTTGTCGTGCATGCATGGGAGTTGCATATGTGTTTCTTGTGTTGTAAGACCATTTGCATGTTGTATTTGTATGGTATGGATTATGGTTGTAGTGAGGTCACCATGGGAAGTTGATGGTGTTGTTATGGAGTGTGTCATCATGAGTGTATGATTGGCTATGCATTTCTATGTGTGCTAGCCCTTACATGTTGACAAATGTGCATCTATGTGGTGGTTTTTGTCATGCATGAGGTCATGGTATGTGTAGTTGATATGGTCATGCATCAATGATTGGACTGTAGCTAGAATGATGGTTATATGGTTATATGATTATGTGTTATACTTCTATATGTTGTCATGATTATGTCATACATGTATTATGTTGATTTATTGATCCTGCAAACGAGGTATCCTCCCCTAATTATGCTAAGGTACATTGGTTCATTATGATTTGGTTTAGATGACATGATATACCTTGTAGGAACAATATAAAAGATGACTAGCAAGATGGTAGACTACAGTTCCCGAGACTCTCCCTATGGATTAGATGAGCGGCATGGTGTTGAGCACTCTTCTGATTTGGAAGACACACTAAGAAGAGTAAAGTCTTAAATAAGGAGTTGTAAGGCATATAATGACATAATCATACATGCACAAGAGAAACAAGTAGAGGTAAATGTAGTGATACTCTAGAGTTTGTCAGAATTGTAGCGATAGTGACCACTTCGGATCAGCCATGAGCAAGAGGAAAAAACTAATGGGGCATATGGCAGTAGGTCTCATGGTGAGTACAGGTTGGATGGAGAGGAAATGATTAGAGATGGCAAGTCCTTGGATACTCCAAATAGGAGCGGTGATAAACACAGGTACTATTCTAGTTCTAGTTTTGACAGGCATTGTGATCATCATCGTTATCATGCTTACAGGAGGAGAGATAAGGGATATTTTTCGGATGAGTTCAAGAAAGAAAAACCACCTAAATTCAATGAAGAGATGAATAAATCACAGGACGCAGAGGCATGGCTTCTTGGTATGAGGAAGTTCTTCATATTGCATGGTTATTTAGAGAACATGAAAGAAAAGATAACCACTTTCAGTCTTAAAGGGAAAGAAAGTATCTGGTGGGAGGATGTGAATAATTTTAAAGGTATTCAGGAGGATGAATTGAATTTTAATGAGTTTGAGAGGCTCTTCAAGAAGAAGCATTTGTAGGAAAGGTACTATGATGATAGAGCTAAGGAGTTTTATGAGTTGCAAATGGGCTCCATGATAGATGAGGAGTATACTAGTAGGTTATTGGAGTTGTTGAGATATGTGCCTTACCTCAAGGAGGAGAAGGCCAAGGATTAAAGATTCATCAGTGGACTTCTAGTAGCATACATATACCATATTGAGTTCAATAAGCCTAAATCATTGGAGGAGGCCATCTAAAAGCTAAAACATTGTTATGAGAAATCGAAGCAAAGCTGAGCCTAAGCATGACTTGAAAGGAAATGAGAAAGTCAAAGGAAAATGGCCACCAAAGTGAGGAATACCTCAAGATGCAGGTGAGAAATAAAATGTAGTCTATTACAAGAAGTTCAATACAATTGAGAAGGGACATGGAGAGCAACAGACTAGAGGTGATGATAGAGAGCTGTTGCAGTGTTGGATATGTGGCAAGGATCATCATAAGAGGTATTTTCCGCAGTATTAGGGTGGTATAAACCATATGTATAGTGCTCACGAGACACATACTGTCAGGGATATTGGTCATAACAATCCTCATATTTATGTAGCTGTGGAAAGCAGGCAGGTAGATCATCAACCATCTATCATTGAGATGGATAATAAGCTTCATGATCAAGTTGTTTCTATTTTGATTGATCCTCGATCTAATTATAGTTATATTAATCCTGACCTGGTGGATATGTGTGGTTTGAGAAAATAAGTGCATGCAAAATCTTTGTTGGTACAGTTGGCTACAGGTACAAAGAAGAGAGCTCACCATTGGGTAAGAGCTTGTGCATTTGAGTTAAATGGTATGCCTACAACAACACATTTGAATGTACTTCCATTGGGGTTGTATAACATGGCTTTGGGTATAGATTGGATGAACTTCACATGACCAAAGTGGATCGCTTCAACAAGGTGATTGAGTGCCATGATGATAATGGGGAAAAGAGAATTTTGTAGGGAAATAAGAAGCCTACATCAGTGAGGATGGTTACTGCTATGTAGGCTAAGCGTAGTTGCATAAAAGGTTGTGTGATGTTTGTAGTGGATAAGGGTAAAGATGTTGAGGATGCATAAATATGCAAGAGGTACCCTATATTGCAGCAGTATCAGGATGTGTTTCCAACAAAGATTCCAGGCTTACCTCCTCAGAGGGAAGTAGATTTCTTTATTGAGTTGGTTCCATGGACAACACCAGCATCAAAGGTACCTGACAGGATGAGTAGCCCAAAACTAGTAGAATTGAAATTGTATCTAAAGGAGATGCTTGAAAACGGATACATTAGGCCAAGTGTATCACCTTAGGGTGAACCAATGTTGTTTGTAAAGGATAAATATTGTACTCTCAGATTATGCACTGATTACATGCAGTTGAAAAAAGTGACAATCAAGAAAATGTACCCATTGCAGAGGATTGATGATTTGTTTGATCAATTGAAGGGAGAAGCAGTGTTCTCTAAGATCAATTTGAGATCAGGATATCATCAAGTACACATCAAGGAAGAGACCATATACAAGACTACCTTCAGGACTAGGTATGGGCATTATGAGTTTGTTGTAGTTCCATTCGGTTTGACTAATGCCCTAGATACATTTATGTGTTTTATAAATAGTGTGTTGCGTCCTTATCTAGACAAGTTTGTTATTGTATTCATTGATGACATCTTGATATACTCCAAGAATGAAGAAGAGCATGCCAAGAATTTAGCAAATAGTGTTGAGATTTCTAAGAGAGATTTAGTTGTATAACAAACTTAGTAAATGCAACTTCTTTCATATAGAGGTGCATTACTTGGGACATGTTGTTTCCAAAGAGGCATAGTAGTAGATATAGAAAAGATAAGGGCCATCATGAAGTGGGAAGCTCCTAAGAATTTGGATGAGGTGAGATCATTCATGGGATTAATGAAAGGTTACTATAAGAGGTTCATCAAGAAGTTTTCATGCATTTCATATCCTATGACATCCTTGTAGAGGAAAGGTAAGAAATTTGAATGGAAAAAAAAATGTGCAGCTAGTTTTGAGCAGTGGTTGACTAATGCTCCAGTCCTTAAGATTGTAGATCTAGATAAAGAGTATGTAGTGTGTACAGATGCATGTAAAAGAACACTTGGTGGAGTCCTTATGCAGGAGCAACATGCAATGTGCTATGAGTCTAGGAAGTTGATAGAGAACGAGCATAACTACGTGACTCATGATCTTGAGTTGGTAGATATTATTCACCCCATGAAGATGTGGAGGCATTATCTTCTTGGTAGGATATTTGTATTGATGAGCAATCACAGTGGGTTGAGATACTTGTTTGACCAGATAAATATAAATGATAGGAAATCTAGAGTAACCTTAGTGAGTTTGACTTCGAGATCAGATACATTAAGGGAAAGGAGAATTGGGTCACATATGCTCTTAGAAGGAAGTTACATATGAATCATATAGCAACTATGAGCTCTTAAGGGACAGAGTTACAGGATAGGATCTTGCAGCCAAGACAGTGGGATGAAAGGTATATGGAGCTTATGCATAGGTTACAACAAAGTACAGGTATAGTTATAGGTATAGGTATGGGTATAGGTATAGGTACATGTACATGTATATGTATAGGTATGGGTACAAGTACAAGTATAGGTACAAGTCATCAGGATGTAGACTAATATCTCACGACAGATGATTTGGTGGGATTCAGGGACAAGATATATGTGTCGGATTTCAACGAACTCAAGAAGATTATCTTAAGGGAATTTCACGTCAAGCCATACTCGCATCACCTAGTATATTAGAAGATGTTGGCAGTGCTGAAGAAGTTCTACTATTGGCCGAATCTAAAGAAGGAAGTGGAAGAGTTAGTGGCTAGATGTTTGGATTTTCAGCAGATAAAGGTAAAGTGTAAGCATCCAAGTGGTCTACTACAACCTATTTTGATTCTAGAATGGAAATGGGAGGTAATTTCCATGGATTTCATTACAGGTCTTCCAAGGACAATGAGACATAATGATTCTATTATGGCTGTGGTCGACAAGTTGAGCAAGGTAGCTCACTTCATTTCAATGAAGACTACATATTCAACTAGTGAAGTGCCACAGGTTTTCATCAGGGAGATCATGAGATTACACGGTGTTATGAAGAAGAGTGTGTCGGATAGGGATGCGAAGTTCACTTCGAAGTTTTGGAAGGATCTATTTGTAGGTTTGGGTACTGATTTGGCCTTCAGTACAACCTATCATCAACAGAAATATGGAGAGACAGCGAGGGTCAATAGGATCTTGGAGGATATACTGAGGATGTACATGATGCACAAACAAAGAAGATGGGAGGAGTACCTTCCATTGCTTGAATTTCATACAACAATGCTTATTAAGAGTCATTGAGGATGAGTCCTTTCGAGGCACTATATGGTGGGAGTTGTAATACTCCCATCAGTTGGGGCAGTCCAGTGAACATGGTACTTATTGGACCAGATATGTTGGCAGACAAGGAACATGAAATGCAAGTTATAAAGAAGAATATAAAGGTAGCACATGATAGAAATAATATTTATATGGACCAACACAGGGCATTCAAAGAGTTTCATTTTTGGGAGCATGTGTATTTGTGCATTAAGCCCAAGAATATCTATTTGAGGATTAGATCATGTGCCAATTTGGCACCACGGTGTTATGGGCCTTTTGAGATCCTTGAGAGGATTAGACGAGTGGCCTATGGACTTACACTACCTCCAACAGTGAAATTCCATGATGTTTTCCATGTTTCATTGCTTAAAATGTATATAGAGGATGTTAGTCATGTTATTGATTGGTATGTATTGTAGGTGGAGCAAGAAGGAGAATTCTGGTCGGATCCTCAGTGCATATTGTAGTAGAAGCAACTCATGCTCAGGAAAAAATTCATAGAGAAAGTTAAAGTGTAGCAGAAGCACTTTGGGCCTGAAGAATCTACATAGGAGATGGCAGATCAAATGCAGGCCATGTATCCTTCTTTGTTTGCTAGTAGAGGCAAAGTAGTTTTGGTATGATGTTTGGTATATGTTTGGCATATGTTTTGTTGATGTTTTGGTTTATGTACATATGTATATGGATGTAGATACTTCCATGAGCTAAGTTATAAAGATCCAATAAGCGATATGTTTGTTATCTTGTCATGTTGTCATGATGTTTTTCTTTTGAGCAGGTCATTGATTGTAAATAATGCAATGGGCTAACTTATAAAGCTCCATGGTAAGTATGCTTTATTTTTAGTGGTTTTGTTGAGGTCTTGGTGTGCTTTAACACCAAGGATGGTGCTCCCCAAGGGGAAGGGTCTGTAGCAACCCCTAGTTAAAATTTCATATTATAAAAGTTAATAAAGGAAAAATAAGACCACGGTTGAGGGACACTTATTCCAAGATGAATGTTGGGAAAATATATCCTAGTGGGAATCACTGGATGTGTTTATGGCTACGAGAAATTGTCAAAGGAAATTACTAAGGCATTAAAAAGGAAAAAACGTATTTTGGCACATTTATTTATGAAAAAAGGAAAATAGGAGAAAAGGAAGGTGAAAGTTCACAGGTTGCATGTGAGGAGGAAATTGAAGGAAAATAATTGAAAATGAAGAAATAGAGGCCTAGTTGATAAAAAGGCTTCTGAGGATCAATTCATGGATTTTTATCAGTTTAGTTTTGGAGCTCTCTCATTATTCTCTCTCTCTCACTCACTCTTGGACACTTATAATTTTCATGGAGCATTCAAGCTTTGGGGCAAGAAAAGGAAAATAAAGAAAAGGAAGGACATGGAAAGGAAAGAAAAAAAGGATCAAGCAACGAGGAGCAAGATCAACCGACTTCAGCAGGAATACTTGTAGGTAACATATTGCATGTGTGATTTCCTAACTGGTTTTGACATGCATGGCTTTGAATGTTGGCATTTGGTTCTCCGGTTGTCGATGACATGGTTTTGTCGGGTTATCAAAGTGGTTTTCAGCCTTTCCTTGCCTTTTTCCGGATAGCCATGGTATGATGGGATTATTTTCTCAGTTTTGAACTTTGAAATTGTTGGATGATTTTAGAATCTAGGGCAGAGGTGGTCTCAGGAAAATTCCCGAAGGCCTAGGAATCCCTTGACTAGTTTTGGCGCGATACACAGTAAAACCTTAGGGTGGGGTCTCGGTCAGGTCCTAGTGATCCAGTGCGGATTACAATAAATACTAGAGACTGGTGTCTCAGCTTAGGTCCTAGTGATCCAGTGTGGATTACAGTAAATCCTAGAGACTGGTGTCTCAGTTTAGGGCCTAGTGATCCGGTGTGGATTGCGGTAAATCCTGAGAGACAAGGAGATGGAAAATTCCTCAAGGATAGTGATGGAGTTTGGAGGCATTCCAAGCTCGGTTTGGTCTTGTGATATCAGTGTTGATTTTGGTGAGATCGTGGTTTGGTGAGGGTGGAGGTGGTTTAACCTTATATTCCTTTGGTTGTTTTTGGATTGGTTTATTCATGAGATCCCACATTCATCCTTGGAATATGGAATGGAGGTGATTGGCTGAAATAAAGATTTGGTTCAGCCATGTCTATGGTTGGGTGGTACATGGAAGTCCCAAACCTGGTCGACTCTTGCCTATGTTTAATAAAATATAAGTTCTCTTGCTTTTGTACCTTTTATTATGTGGCCTTAATGGCTAGTATCACATTTTTATATACATGGTTTAATGTTGGTTATAAGCATGGTTATGTGACTCGTTATAATCATGGTTATTTCATGTATTTTGATGCAAGAGAATCCAGCACCCCTCATTAAAGGAGGAATCCAAAGTAGAAAAAGGAGGAGGACATGGACCGAGGAGAAAAATAGGGAAAAATCTGTTTTAAAACAGATTTTAATTGATGGAAGCGATAAGTCTCTAGGAGACTCTATCTGCCACATAATTATGCATGTAGCAATCTTTAGGGCTTTTGTTAGAGGAAATCATGGAGAAATCTGATTGGATCCTTTTAGTGAACCGATCCAATAATCCAATGTTCCTTATATATATGAACCTGCATGTTCAAGTGAAGAGGGGAGAGAGTAATAGATAGAAGACTATGAGAATAGAGTGTTTACAGTGTAGTCGAGAGAAGGAATTTGTCTCTAAGGCTGAAATGCTTTAGCTTGCAATCGCTCTGTATATAATAGAAAAGTGTGTGGTTAAGTGTTGATTGATGCACCTGCCTATGTTATGTAATTATGTCGTTTCGTATTATGTTGTATATGTGCGTGATGGCTTAAATACAATGTTGGTAAATTGTTGATTGACCATCGATCATTTTATGGATCGATGGAGATCTAAAGCTATTATGTCATGTGCTTCCAAATTGTGGTAGATCCGTGTTTTAACACAGAAGCCCATCAAACCGAAAGAGATAAAGTCCTAGAGGAGGCTGGAGAAATGATACAAAGGATCCATTAGATATGTTAGATCAATGGGCTGGATCAACTTGCAGAGGGGCGAAGAGCTCATATCAGGTCAGCGCTTTGAAGCAGACAGAGCCTAACTTGGAGGATTTGCGACTTGCGATTAAAACACAACCGTTGGATTGCGATTAATCGGGACTGTTAGATCAGTGGAGCAATATTGCATCGCTAAGTCGCATTCGGCCAATATAAATGCGATCGAAGGTGGAAAATGGAATCGGCGATTGTGACATGACGATAACAATATCACCAAGAGTGATTAATTGGTGATCAGGGATCGGGCAATCGGCACAGCAGACTTGAAATGGACCAAGAGGCGAACGCGATGATATACATAGGTCTGAGTGCATAGAATTTGAGATTTGGATTTGTGTTCCGGTGGGAAATTTCTCGTGTTTTTATGTATTGTGGTTAAGTTTTGATGCTTCAACTTTAAAAGAAACCCTGATAGTTATGTGGGTTCCGATAGTTATATAATCCCGACTAAGATTTAGAAGAGTTATTTAAAAGGTTTAGGCTGAATGGAGGCTTCCGATAGACTTGTGGGCTCATAACCCACAGGTACAGGATTGATTTTTTTTTAGGAAAAGGGATTTTGGCTTAGCCCACAATTTCTCTTTTCATCATTTGGTATCAGAGCAGAAGAATATTTTGCGTGCAAAGGAAGGTTAAGTTTTCATGCGAGAAGGACTAAGGAGTGCAAGAAAAGGGAAAGGATTTCCAGAGAGAAAAAAAAGGAGCAGGAGGTAAAATGGTTTAAAGTATGGAGAGTTATGGTCTTATTGTCGCACAAAGAACGATAGAAAAAGGTGAGACGATTGTAGCAAACCTAGAGCATGGAGTGCTCAAGTGGTTCCAAAGAAAAGAGAACCAAAAGGATGCCAAAAGACTAAGCTTAGGAGAGAGCTTGGTGAGGTATCATGTAGTAGAAGGAGACTGTTATTGCAAAGGCTTGGTTGCAGCTCATAGAAGACCATGAAGGCAGTTCCACTGAAGAAGTGAAGTAGGTAGAATTGCTAAGGATAAGGAGAAGCATATGACCAGGAGGTCATAAATTTTTGTGCCTCAAGAGTTTGATGTAGGAGCATCCATCACCCCTCATTAAAGGAGGAATCCAAAGCAGAAAAAGAAGGAGGACGTGGACCAAGGAGAAAAACAAGGAAAAATCTGTTTTAAAATAGATTTTAATTGATGCAAGCGATAAGTCTCTAGAAGACTTTATCTGCCACATAAGTATGTGTGTAGCGAGATTTAGGTATTTTGTTAGAGGAAATCATGGAGAAATTTTATCGGATCCTTTCAGTGATCCGATCTAATAATCCAATGTTCCTTATATATATGAACCTGTGTGTTCAAGTGAAAAGGGGAGAGAGTAAGAGATAAAAGACTGTGAAAATAGAGTGTTTACAATGTAGTCGAGAGAAGTAATTTGTCTCTAAGGCTGAAATGCCTTAGCTTGTAATCGCTCTGTATATAATAGAAAAGAGTGTGGTTAAGTGTTGATTGATGCACCTGTCTGTGTTATGTAATTATGTTGTTTCATGTTATGTTGTATATGTGCATGATGGCTTAAATCCAGTCTTGGTAGACTATTGATCGACCATCGATCACTGTATGGATCGATGACGATCTAAAATTGTTATGTCATGTGTTTCCAGATTGTGGCAAATCTGCGTTTTAACATAGAAACCCATCAAACTGAAAGAGATCAAGTCCTAGAGGAGGCTAGAGAAATGATACACAGGATTTGTTAGATCTACTAGATCAATGGCCTGGATCAACTTGAAGAGGAGTGGAGAGCTCATATCGGGTCGGTGCTTTGAAGCGGACAGAGCCTGACTTGGAGGATTTTCGACTTGCGATTAAAACACAACCATTGGGTTGTGATTAATTGGGACTGTTAAATTGGTGGAGCAATATCGCATCGCTAAGTTGCATTCAGTCAGTATAATTGTGATTGGAGATGGACAATGGAATGGGCGATTGCGACATGCCAATGACAATATCGCCGATAGTGATTAATCGACAATCGGGGATTGGGCCATCGGTGCAGCGGACTTGAAATGGACCAGGAGGTGGGCCCGATGATATACATAGGTCCAAGTGCATGGAATTTGAGATCTGGATTTGTGTTCCGGTGGGAAATTTGCCATGTTTCTGTGTATTTCGGTTAAGTTTTGATTCTTCAACTTTAAAGGAAATCCCGATAGTTATGTGGGTTCTGATAGTTATATAGTCCCGACTAAGATTTAAAAGAGCTATTTAAAAGGCTTAGGCGGAATGGAGGCTTCTGATAGACTTGTGGATTCATAACCCACAGGTCTAGGATTGATTTTCTTTTATAAAAAGGGATTTTGGCTTAACCCCCAATTTCTCTTTTAATCATATTTAATTGTAACTAAAAGGATAATGGATGCAAGACCTAATTTATGTAAAAGGAGTTAAAGGAAGAGGGTGGTGATCCTTCTTTTCAAGTCTTATATGAGTTATCAGTAATTATGCTTTGTCTTGTATTCATTCCCTGTAGATTGCATTGATGCCAAGTGTTTAATAGAATGTTAGTCCTATTTGGGGATGGTCATGCCTAGTCCTAGAGTCAGTTTTTGATTTGTAAGCCTTGTAATTATGTAAATTATGGATTCTGAAAGCTACAAGGGTTTATGGGTAGTGACTTGGATTCTGGGCTTGAAAAGTGCACAAATATCAGAGTCATAGGCATAGGTCTAAGGAGAAAAGTTCCCAAACAGATGCATACCCATGTTGTGCTTGCGTCTAGAGCTTTCTAGACACACCCTTGTCCATATCAAGGGAGATTCCACCGGTTTAATGGTCTAAAACTCAATGGGACCCAAGGTTTGGTCAGGGGAATCACTGGGATGCATTATAGGAGTCTTGTAGTAGGTGCAAAAGGTCAGGTTTGGTGTGTTTCCGTCGATTCAACTTCCTTAACTGACACATAGGGAATCATATCATATCATAGTAACTTCTTGCCACATGTTTACCCTGATTGGATGGTTACTTGGGTAGATGTGGGAGGAGGGCGTTACAATTTTGGCAAGATCCTTGTCTTTGTTTTTTAAATGGAGGATCTTTACATATCCTTCATTAGCAGGCACAGGAAAAATTAGGTTCATGCCCACCACATACTTGTGGAATCCACCACACTCACCCCACAATCCACTCCCATGGTCTGCCATGCTAATGATGTCATCCATTGAAATAAAATCCTTGTCGGTTGTTTGAGGCAGTGCAAGACCCTTTAGTGCAAGCATATAAATAACTACCTTCAACTCTACCCCAACATCAACTGCAATTGTCATCGATTTCCTGTCCACCATGATACGAGAAATCAATCCTGACTACTAATAATAATTCCTCCATCTCCCCCTGGGAAGGAAAGTTTTTTGAGAGAATGAGGTCTAACAATGATAACTTTCGTCTCTCTTCCTTTCTTTATTACATCTGCAAATTCTCAGATGAGCTCATCCTTTGTCTTCAGAAAATGTCCTTTTCACCCTTCTAAAGCCCATGATTGTTTGTGTGATGGTAGCCCTTGGAATAGCATTGAACAAGATGATATGGGTATGACAATGAACTTAAGTAGATTGTATATTTAGGAAATATATAAACATCTGATTGGAATGATAGAAGTCAATTATTTAACCTCTCCTCAGAGTCAGATTCTAGAATATTCCAAGAATCTACAAGCATACAACTAACAAAACATAAAGTTGCAATGACATTATGTAAATGAATGCCCACCTATTATTCACCTTTTCTGTATGAACCATTAATTGATTCAAAACTATGGGAGTGCATGAGTGGAATTATCAACCAGTACAAGCTCAACAACATGACTCTAAAGAGACTCAAGTCACCAATGCCTATTCCGTGGATAATGTGAGGACCTAACAATACCTTATCAAGAAACATTTTGTTGGACAATGCCTGGAACTAGCAAATATTTTCCCAAATCTAATGTTTACTGTCCACTGAGGTTTGTCTCTGAATCAAGAGTCAGATCAATGGACATATTTCTATCTCGGTAATCATTCCTTCCAATCTAGAGTAATGGTAATCCATATTGCTAATCAGTCCTTCCAATCCTGAGTAATGGTAATCCATATATGGTTAGCAGATACTGCAAATATTCTGATAGAGCTGAAAGTGAGATTAAATAATTTATTTCAACCTGGTTAGATTTTAAAATATTCTCAAAATATGTTATAGACTCAATAATAAACCTATGTGACGTGTCATCTACATGTTCCAACAATTTCTACAATGAGCATAATTTATTTGCATAATCCATACTAAAGTTTGTGAAAGAGGTGTCCCTAGGTCTACTACTTAGCATGATAGGAAAACATTGTAAGATTGAGATTTAAATTTTTTAATATATCCTATGGGTATCGAAAGGAACACGTATCAATTCATCTAAAAATATAATAGTAGCAATCGTAATAAATTTTATATCACACAAATATTAACCTCATTCAATTATCAATTTTTTTTAATATATTATATAATATATAAACATTAATTTACCAAAATTAGTGCATATAAAAAAATATTAAATACTATTTATCTTTAAATATAAAATGGAAAGATTTTATTTTAATTTTTCCCCCCTTATATTTTTCAAAATACTTACATCCAACCAAATTATTAATTGATATAAATTTAATTTAACTTTTTAATTTTTTAAAATATATAAATCTAGTTAATTTAATAATATAATTATAATTATTTATATATATATATATATATATAATATATATATATATAATATATATTATATATTATAGTTATATATTGATTTGGAAGTGGTTTTTTGATGTAGGAGCATCCAACTGTAAGGCGACAGGTAGAATTGACTTCTTCTTCTGGACAAAGGAAGAAGTTTTTGAATTTTATTTTATTTTTATTTTAAGTTAAATTTGGGCTGATACAACCATTGTAATTTGAAATTAAAAGAACAATTAGATTAGGATTAGTTAAATGTTAGGAATTAGTTCCAAGAAATTGTTATGTAACTAAAAGGCAGTTTCTCAACCATGTAGAAATCCTGGAAAGGCATAAAAACCAAACCAGATGCACATTGTGGGGGCCTGCTATCTTACGAAAGACAAATAATCAGAAATAATTGATTTGATAAACTATATGTGTGAAGTATTTTATTATCATAAATTTCCTGTAATTATATGTGATATTTTCATCTTAAATCTAGATAGATTGTTAACTATAGTTTGAGCTCTGTTTGATTAACAAACCAACATCATAGAAACCATGACAATTAACCAAAACACACCCGATTTAACAAGGAGGAACAACAAGTTATATCACAGGCACACTAAACCAAGAAGGAACAACGTGCTTCAAATCAAGCCTATAGAAGAAACAAACTGAACAAGAACAACATTATAAAGGAGAAACCACAGGTACATTTCTAAAAAAGAATTTTGGTAAACAGAATTTAAATTTATTTCATTTCAAAGAATCCAGAATACACATTGAATAAGCTCTAAACAGTGTTGAACAATAACCCAACAATGGTTATAAAAGATTATACATATTATCAGATGACTAGGGTTCCACCCTCCTCACAAGTCTAGTAGCGCATTCAAACAACTCGAGGAAAGTACAAAGCATTCAAGAAATACAGTATAGCGGAAACCCTCTTGGGGTTTTAACTTCTAACGAAATTACAACTACCGGCTACAAAGGGAAAGACCCTACCCTTTTCACATAGGGGAGTCTTGGGCTTCGAAGACAACAAGGAGTCACCCAGGTTCCAAACCTGCAACCATGAAAAAATAACCAATTTAGAAAGCCACAAGCGAATGTGATTGATAAACATAACTGGAAGGAGAGTAAGTGAAGGATTGCATTGATATTTATCTGGAGAGACAAGCCGTCAAACTAGAAGGCGAGAAGAAAGAAAAAGAACGAATAGGACTCCGTCACAGTAAGGTCACCAAAGGGTTTAGCTTGCTCACAAAGGAGCCAAGAACAAAAATTGAAGGAAAGAACTAGAACGAAAACCTACCTATGCGTCACGAAGCCGATTTACCTAGGAGCGAAGTCGAAGATTGTTGAACATGCAGAAAACAATCATAAAAATTACATACAGGACTGTGAAAATCTGAGCAAAAGTTGAAGGATAATAATACAAAAAGAATAGTGTACCAAGCATATGAGTCTCGTGAAGACAAAGACACTGCAAGAGAAGAAGCCGAAGCCATTTCACACAGATAGAGAACCTTCACAAATCACCAACAGTCACAGGGCCAAAACCCTTACCCTCCTCTTTCGCTTAGGCCTTGCAACAATAAGCAAGAAGTGACAAATAACCCTAAGGACGAAAGACAAGTGACTTTTGACCGGAGAGATAGGCCCACGGACTTAGCCCGAGATCGCATGAGGGTGACCACCTAGGGAGGAGTGTAGGTAGGTAAAGTTAAATTCATAAATTAATTATAAGGTCCTTGATATACCAAATCAACCATATTTCAGTTATTGACATTGAAGTTTGCATCCTCGAGAATCCCTACCAATTTTGGTATCAGATCAAGTTTCTCTTCTTCAGTGAAGATGGAGGTATGAAGAAGAGGTTGGGGAAGAGCCATCAGAGGAGTAGTAGATGAAGGGCTACGAGAAGAGATAAGAACTTTGTCTGCATGTTTGGAAGCAGTGGAAGCAGGAAGGTGTAGAGATCGTGAAGGTGGAGATGATAGTGAGGAAGAAAACGCAGCAACGACAGATGGGTCGAATGAAGAGGGACCAAAGATCAAACTGTTAAAATCAGTTTTGATGGCTAACAACAAGCCAAAGCTAGAGCTTTCTAACTATGATGTTAGCTTGTCCACAAAGGCATTGTTGGACTAGATAAGGGAGTTAGATCAATATTTCGAATATGAAGAAATCAACGAAGATAGGAATATTAGGTTTTCTGTTACCAAGTTGAAAGGACACGCAACACTATGGTGGGACAATGTGCAGGTCAAAAGGAGAATATTGAACAAACCATTGATCAAAAAATGGGATAGAATGATTGCGAAGATGAAAAACAAATTTCTGCCTAAAGATTACCAAATTGCCCTTTATAGACATGTGCAAAACCCGAGGCAAATAATGATGACTATAAAGGAATATACTGAAGAGTCTTATAAAGTAAACCTAAGAGGTGGGTATGTTGAAGATACCCCCAAGAAGACAACAAGATTTGTAAATGGTCTACGAATGGAGATCCTATATGAGATTAGTATTCTTTCCCCTAAGACTATAGATGAGGCGTATCAGAGTGCTTTGAAAGTAGCAGAGAATATTACAAGGAAACAGAATGCAAAGAGAGGGTGTGGTTTTGATAGAGGAAGAGGATAGTCCTTTGGTAGAGGTAGAACTGCCAATAGCAATGAAGAGGGCAACAATTCGAAGACTTCGGGATAGAGCGAGAGGGAAAGTAACACTAGAGGAGGAAGGCCATACCAACGTGGAAGAGGTAATGGAAGAGGCAGAGGAAATGGCTATCAATGTTACAAGTGTCCAAATGGGGACACGAGTCTTTTGGATGTCTTGAAAATAAGAAAACTAGACAGAGGGGAGCTTATGCTGCTCAACCTGATGTAATAGAGGCACCGCCACAGGAGGTGGAAAATGTGCTCAACAGGAGAAGCCTTGGTGTTGAACAAGGTTTTACTAAAGCCAACTAAGGAAGTAGTTTATCTAACACAAAGGAAAGCATTATTATGGAGTGTGTGCAAGTCACATGGGAAATGCTGCAAATTAATTATAGACAACGAAAGTACTGATAACCTAGTAGCTACTAAAATGGTGGAAAAATTGGGTTTGAAGAAGTTGAAGCGCCCAACTCCATATAAGGTGTCTTGGTTGTAGAAAGGACACCAACTATTGGTTGGTGAGCAGTGAGAGGTGGAGTTTCATATTGGCAAGTACAAGGACAAGGTGACTTGCGATATTATGCCTATGGATGTGTGCCATATTATGCTGGGCAGAGCATGGAAATATGACAGGAAGGTCATCCATGTTGGGGAGAATAATTGTTACAAATTTGTTAAGGATGGGATAAAGCATACACTAGTTCCCATGAAAGAAGAAAATAATGTAGAAACCAGTGGAACAAAAGCAATTATGATAGGTGGAAAGGAGTTTCTGCGATAGATTGAAGGTAATGAGGTAAACTATGCAATTGTGCGGAGAACAAGAGTAGTATTGATACATACTAAAATTACTGACTTGCGTGTGGAAATACAGGACATGCTGCAAGAGTTTAGTGATATTGTGGTAGATGATCTACTAGACAAATTACCACCCACACGGAGCATTAGTCACCATATTGATTTCATTCTGGGAGCCAGTTTTCCAAACAAGGATGCTTACCAGACGAGTCCGAAAGACAATGACGAGATCAGGAAGCAGATATAGGATTTGTTGGATAAAGGGCTGATTTGGGAGAGTCTAACCCCTTGTGTTGTTCCGACTATTTTAGCTCCCAAGAAAGGAGGTGAATGGTGGATGTGCACTGATTCCCAGGGCGTAAACAAGATTACTATCAGATATAGGTTTCCCTTACCATAGATGGATGATATGATGGATTTTCTAAGTGGAGCAACATACTTTTCAAAGATAGATTTGAAAAGCAGCTATCACCATATCAGGATTCGAGAAGGTGACGAGTGGAAGATAGCTTTCAAGACCAATGAAGGCTTATATGAATGGCTAGTCATGCCACTTGGATTGAGACATGCTCCCAGTACATTCATGCATTTGATGAATTGGATGCTGAAAGAATTCATTGGAAAATTTGTGATTGTATATTTGGACAATATACTTATATTCAACAAGATGAAGGAGGAACATTTTCGACATGTCAGGTACGTACTAGAAAAAATGCAGCAAAATAAATTGCTGATACATTTTAAAAAATTTTATTTTTTTAAGAAAGAGTTGATTTATTTGGGATTTGTGATGTCTAAGAATGAGTTGAAGATGAATCTGGAGAAGGTTGCATCCATAGTTAGCTAGCCATCTCCCAAAAGTTTGTTTGAAGTGAGAAGTTTTCATGGACTGGTGAGTTTCTATCAGAAGTTTATTAAGAAATTCAGTGGAATTTGTGCACATATGGTGGACACCATTAAGAAGGAAAATCAACCGTTTCATTGGACAGAGCTGGCTGAGAGGAGTTTTTAGCTGCTGAAAAAGAAAATCACTGAAAAACCAGTTCTAAGATTACCAAATTTTAACAAACCTTTTCAGGTTCGTTGTGATGTCAATGGGACAACCATTGATGTAGTACTCAGCCAAGAAGATAAGCTAGTAGCCTTTTTCAGCGAGAATTTAAATGAAATAGGAAGAAGTACATCTTATGACAAAGAATTTTATGCAGTCATCCAAGCACTGAAGCATTGGAGACATTATTTACTGGCTAATGAATGTGTCTTGTTTTCAGAAAATTCGGTGTTACAGTACATCATGTAGCAGCATAAGCTGAATGATAAACATGCGAAGTGGGTGGAGTACTTGCAGACTTTTACGTTTGTTTTGAAACACATTAGTGGTCAAGCCAACAAAGTGGCGAATGCATTAAGCAGGAGAAGTTTGATCCTACAAGAAGGAACAATACAAGTATTAGGATTTGAACATCTTAAGGACTTGTATGAAACATATGCAGATTTTAAAGAAGCTTATGAAGCTTGCCAAAATCCACTGTTGAAGGACAATAGTCCATGGTTGGACTATAATATGCAGGAGGGGTTGTTATCAAAGGAGGAAAGTTGTGTATTCCGGAATGTTCTATGAGAGAGAACATGATCTAGGGAAAGCACAGTGGAGGTTTGGCCAGACATTTTGGCATAGAAAAGACTTTGGATCAATTGAGCCACTTTTAATATTGTCCGAGGATGCAAAGGGATGTGCAAAGATTCATGGTCTGATGTAAAGTGTGTCAGCATGCAAAGGGTCGAAGCCAAAATGCAGGGTTGTATACACCCTTTCCCATTCTGAACAGACCATGGGACTCAGTCAGCTTGGACTTTGTCTTAGGACTGTCGAAGACACAGCGGGGATTCAACTCCATCATGGTGGTGGTGGATCATTTCACCAAGATGGCACATTTCGTTCCATGCAGAAAAACCAGTGATGCCACACATATAACACACTTGTTCTTCACAGAGATAGTCATATTACATGGCTTGCTGAAGTCCATCATCTCAGACAAGGATGTAAAGTTCACAGGCCATTTCTGGCGAACCTTGTGGATGAAATTAGACACCAAACTGAACTTTAGCTCAGCTTATCATCCGCAGACAGATGGGCAAACTGAAGTTGTAAACCGGAGTCTAGGAAATCTGCTGAGGAGTCTAGTTGGTGAAAATTCCAGACAGTGGGATCATGTGCTTGCACAAGTGGAGTTTGCTTATAATGACTTGCCCAACAGAAGCAGGGGAAGAAGTCCTTTCCAAATCCTATATGGAATTAACCCACGTGGAATATATGAGTTGTGAGATTTGGGTCAGTTGGAGCGTAGGGCTGTTGATGGTGAAGATTTCGTGAAGGAAATAAACGATCTACATGAAGATGTAAAATTGAAGCTACAGGACAGTAGCCAAAAATACAAACAAAAAGCAGATTTGGAAAGGTGAGAGGTACAATTCAAAGTAGGAGACCTGGTACTGGCACACTTACGCAAGGAAAGGTTTCCCAAAGGTGAATACAACAAATTGAAAATGAAAAAGGTTGGGCCTTGCAGAATCCTTCGGAAGTTTTCTGCAAACGCTTATGAGTTGCAGTTACCTCTAGGTATAGGAATCTCGCCCATTTTTATTGTGGCAGATCTGTACCCTTACATTGTTGTTGATGAGGAAGACAGTTCAGAGAGATGAACACGAGACACCCAGAATGAGGAAGAATCATGGATTAGACAAATGCCTCCAGAAATGCCTTTGGAGATTGAACATATTCTAGATACAAAGTTGGCCAGGAAGAATCGAACGAATGAATATTTACAATATCCGGCTAAATGGAAGGACTGTCCTATTGAGGACTGTTCTTGGTTGGACGCTTCTCAAATTCAAAGCATCAGGTACTCTATTGAAAATCTCATGGACAAGAGCCATGAGTTTAATTTACCCTCGGAGCCTAATACAAGAGCATCCAATTGAAAGGCGACAACTGGAATTGACTTCTTATACTGGACAAAAGAATAAGTTTTTGAATTTTATTTTATTTTTGTTTTAAGTTAAATTTGTGATGACACAGCCATTGTAATTTGAAATTAAAAGAACAATTAGATTAAGATGAGTTAAATGTTAGGAATTAGTTTCAAGAAACTGTTCTATAACTAAAATACAGTTTCTCAACCATTTGGAAATCCTGGAAAGGAATAAAAACCAAACCAGATCCACATTGTGGGGGCGTGCCATCTTACAGAATAAGAATAATAAGAAATAATTGATCTGATAAACTGTGTGTGTGAAGTACTTGATTATCATAAATTTCCCGTAATTATATGTGATATTTTCATCTTAAAGCTAGATAGATTGTTAACTATAGTTTGAGCTCTGTTTGATTAACAAACCAACAGCACAGAAACCAGGACAATTAATCAAAACACACCTGAATTAACAAGGAGGAACAACAAGTTATATCACAGTCAAACTGGACCAGGAAGGAACAACATGCTTCAAATCAAGACTACAGAAGAAACAAAATGAGCGAGAACAACGTTATAAAGGAGAAACCACAGGTACATTTCTAATAAAATTCTTTATTAAATAGAATTTAAATTTATCTCATTTCAAAGAGTCCAGAATATACATTGAATAAGCTCCAAACAATGTCAAACAATAACCCAGCAAGGGTTAATATAAAAGATTATACACATTATCAAACGGCTAGGGTTCCACCCTTTTCACAAGTTTGGTAACACATTCAAACAACGTGGGGCAAGTAGAAGCCATTCAAGAAATACAGTATAACAGAAACCCTCTTGGGGTTTTAAGTTCTAATGAAATTAAAACTACCAGCTAAAAATGGAAAGACCCTACCCTTTTCGCATAGGGGAGTCTTGGGCTTTGAAGACAACAAGGAGTCACCCAAGTTCCAAACCTGCAACCACGACAAAATACCCAAGTCAGAAAGCCACAGGAGAATGCGATTGATAAACATAAATCAAAGGAGAGTAATCAAAGGATTGCGTTGATATTTATCTGGAGAGAAAAGCCATTGAACCATTAGGCGGGAAAATAGAACAAGCAGGAACAAGAATCCATCACAATAAGGTCACCAAAGGGTTTAACCTGCTCACAAAGGAGCCAAGACATCAGTAAGATGAAAGCAAAACAAGAAGGAAAGGACCAGAACGAAAAATACATGTGCGTGACAAAGCTGAGTTGCCCAAGAGCGAAGCCAGGCACTGTTGGACATGTAGAAAAACAATCATAAAAAATACATACAGGACTGTGAAAATTTGAGCAAAAGTTGAAGGATAATAATACAAAAAGAACAGTGTACCAGGCATGTGCGTCTCGTGAAGACAAAGCCCCTACAAGAGAAGATGCTGAAGCCATTTCACACAGACAAAGAACCTTCACAAATCACCATTGGTCATAGGGCCGAAACCCTTACCCTCCTCTTTTGCTCAGGCCTTGCGACAATAAACAAGAAGTGACAAATAACCCTAAGGATGAAAGACAAGTGACTTTTGACCAGAGAGATAAGCCGACGGACTCAGCCCGAGATTGCATGAGGGTGACGGCCTAGGGAGGAGTGTAGGTAGGTAGAGTTAAATTCAAAAATTAATTATGAGGTCCTTGATATACCAAATCAACTGTATTTCAATTATTGACATTGAAGTTTGCGTCCTCGAAAATCCCTACCAGGTTTATTCCCGAACAAGTTTTTTGAAATTTTACTATTTGAGAAATAAAAGAATATGGATGGTCTAGCTTTCATAATCATAGAATATTCTTAGTCATATATGGAAAATTGTTGAATGATTTTCAGTTTCAAAGAAAGAAGAAACTTTTCGAACCATTTTCCTTTTCGTGGGAAATCACCATTTCCGATAAGGCCTGTAAGCAATTGTTTCATATTCTTTTCAAAGCGATTTGTGCACATAGAACCAACATATAATATATTTTGGATAGAGCGATCCATAGAGAAAATAAGGTACATCCACATAGAAAATAAGCTACATGTTTGTGAGATCATTAGGGATTGCTTCGAGTGATGACTACTGATATTAAAAATGGGTTTACCAAGATGGATCCAAGTTCACTTTGTTTAGGTTATCAATATTTTCATTATTTTTTTCCCACCTATCTGTTTAATGTTGGAAGGATTCTTTTGCATTCAAATGCAGTAAATTATTAAATATATTATATGTTGTAATTATGGATTCCAGATTATGGGTTCAGATTCAAAAATGTTGCTAAGCTATTAAACATTCACTTCTTTGATGTTGAGGGAGCTTTGGATTGGAAGATTTTGTCTATGGATACCGAGTAGAGGGTGGTTTTTGTCCATAAATTAAGAGTTGAGTACCACGGGTTTGATGGACAGTGAATTAATTTAGATAATTGGCCCATAAAACCCTAAAACCTTCCCTGGAGTAATGGATTATTAAAGAAGTGAATGTTGAACTTGGCGAAGAACTGGCCTGATTTATGAAGGAAAATGCTAGCTAGAAAGGCGATCAACATTCTGGCCTAGGATTCAATGATCCAAAGCAATACCTTAAATGAAAATATATATTTAACACTTTACATATATATAAATGAAAAATGTACATATATTTGGAAGAATAAAAAAAATTGTAGTGATTAACATTTAAAGTTATTCTTTAGAGAAAACCTTAAACTCTGCAAAGTATTAACTTGGTTACTAAAGGAAAATGCTTTCCAAAAACACGAGCAAGATTCACGTGTAAGCTTAAAATGATTCAAAACAATACCTTTCGAGGCAAATGATTCTAGGCACAATTTTAACTGAAATTTTGGTTGCTTTCATTGTTCTTTTAATCAAATTTTTAGGTCATAGTTTCATATTTGCATACATGTATTTCAAAGGTATCTCACTCAAATCTAATCTCTAAATAAAATTAGATACTTTTTATATATAAATATATATATGTGTATGTGAGAGAACTGTATACATATATTTGAAAGAATCCCAAATTTTGTATTGATTAATATTAAATTTATTGTTTAGAGAAAACTATAAACTCTACAATGTACTGACTCAATTAACTTGGAAATAATAATGCTTCCATGGCTTGCATGCTAAGTTTGACATTACTAAAAATAAATTCAATATGTACACACATTTTAAATTTGAATTTTCCCAAAATAAGACTGAACTAGAACTCACTCACACTTGACTTAATTAACTGGCACTCTAGATTTAGACAACTCTGCATGCAGGAGTAATTAGCTATCTTTAATACTCTCCATTAATTATGACCACTAAACCAAGACATGACTCATTAAAACTCAAACATGCCTACTGGTCTAAGTCTCAACTAGGCTTACAACACCTAAGTTTCCTTTATGAAACTAAAATACATCTTTTTCTAATGGCTTACTGAATATATACACCAATTGATCACTCGATAGACAAGGCTTCAAATAAACTTCTCCATTGCTCACAAGTTCTCTAATAAAATGATATTTAGTATCAATATGGTTTCTCTTTTGATGAAACAAACTATGCTTCGATAATGCAATGATTTAGGTGTTGTCACAGTAGATTGTTGTTGATTCTTGTTGTTTCTGATAAAGTCCATCCAAAACTCTTTGTAACCATATTGCTTGACATGTTGTTGATGTCGCTACTACATATTATGCTTATGCTGATGAAAGTGTCACAATAAGCTACTTCTTATATGCCCATGATATCACACATGAACTAATATGAAACACATAACCAAAAGCGTTCTTCCTATCATCCAAAATTCCTGTAAAATCATTGTCAGTGTATCCAACCAAATCCTTCTTCTTTGCACTTGCATAAAATATGCCACAATATGTAGTTCCTTTTATGTATCTTAAAATTATTTTTCCTCCTGTCCAATATGAGTTTTTTGGAAACACTATATATCTAGAAATCAAGCTAACTCCTTGCATAATGTATGGTCTTGTACCTATGAGATACATAAGGCCGCCAACTAGTCTTTGAATAGAGTTGGATTGGCATTTGATCCTTCATCATCCTTACTTATCTTCATACCTATTGTAATTGTTGTAGGAGCAGGTTTACAATTTGTCATCCTGAATCGTTTCAACAATTCACTGGCATATTTTTTTACAAATAAAATTTCCTTCCTCAGATTGCTCAACTTCTATGCCAAGAAAATATTTCATAATATCAAAGATTTGTCATTTCAAATTATTTCTTCATGGTTTCTTTAAATTCAACCAATTTAAGATCACTTGTATAAATCATGTCATCCACATATAAGAAAACAATAAAAATTTGTGCATGTGTATTTACCTTTGTGAACAAGGTCGGTTCAATGTTGCTTATGCAAAAACCATTCTTGATCATGTAACTGTCAATTATGCTTTACAAGGCTCTTGACACTTGATTGAGTCCATAGAGTGATTTCTTCAACATATAAACTGTATCTTCTTCACCTTCAACTTCGTAAATAGGAGGCTTCTACACATAAATTACTTCACCTGGAAATCCATTCAAGAAGGTTGATTTCACATCCATCTCATACACTTTCCACTTATCCTGAGATGTTGTTGCTAAGAGTGCTCTTACACCATCCAATCTGGTTACTAGAACAAATGTTTCTCCAAAGTCTATTCCCAATTGTTGCGGGAACCCTTTTGCTACAAGCCTTGCTTTAAATATGTCAATTTCGCCTTCTCATTCAACTTTTCTTGTACACCCATTTCACACCAATGAGATTTTTATCTTTTGGAAAATCAACCAAATTTCAAATATGCTTTAAATATGTCAATTTCTCCTTTCTCATTCAACTTTTTCTTGTACACCCATTTCACACCAATGAGATTTTTATCTTTTGGCAAATCAACCACATCTCAAGTATCATTTTTCCAATAGCTTCTATTTCTTCATTCATAATTTGCACCCAATTTTCATCTCAACCAAAGCTCAAGCATCATTTTTTCAGTAGCTTCTATTTCTTCATCCATAGCTTGCTGATGCAAACCTCAACCAGACCTGCATATAACCAGGATCGTTTTCTCTTTCACTCATGCATATGAAAGCATGAACCTCAAATCAAGATCCACAATGACTTTCAAATTCAACATTTAACATTTGAATGCAGAAAGTTTTCAAAATAATAAAACTCACAATCCTCATACCATTAACCTTCACTTTGCACGGGCGCTACAGCTCAACACTTTACATTTGAGGTCAAACCAATTCATCATTCCAATGTTCCCATAGAAAACCAAGGATCTGTTTCGTCCTTCTTTTCAATGCGCCCAACTCAGCATGCATTCGCCCCACTGTATTCACTTTGACTGATAGGGTTGTGGACAGCCAATGTTACTGCGCAGGAGTTGCTTCTCAAAAACTACACACACAACAGCAGTCTTGCTCTAAAAAGCTCGCACCAGCAGGCAGAACTTGCCTCTATCGCCTTAAAACGCATTCGTTCCTTAAAACGCATTCAACACACATCCATATAAAATATTGAATACGTGTCAGTTAGCCAAGAAATCGCCCCACTGTTTTATACAACCGACTTCAATACACGTTGATGTAGCATGGATCAGGCATCGAGTTCATACACTTCATTGGCGTTGATGTAGCATGGCTCAGGCATCGAGTTCATACCCGCACTTCAGTGGCGTTATGGTAGCATGGCTCAGAAATTTTCCTACGGTAGAAATGGAATGATAAACAAGTCGCTGGAACGAATAATTATATGCTACTGGCCACTGCATTGGTAATGTTCATAGAACTGTTAGAACGGCCAGGGGTATTGCTATTTGAAAAATCCCACCGCTGAGAAACTACGCCAAGATGAGATTTCCAACGCTTCCAAACAGATTCGCCATGGTATCTAAAATTATTTCAATCTCTCGTGTTCCTCACGACGACTTTATGAGACTAATTTTAACCTTCTTGCAATTTCACCCAACTTCAATCTATCCACAATATCATGGTTTACGCCTGCTAATTGTAGGAATTATTATTACAAACAGAAATACGCATAATAATTATAGATTATAATTAAGAGCCTCCTCGTGTTAATGCCTTTCTTGAGCGGCAGCAATTATAAGTTTAAAAGAAACAGACCACACACAAAAGAAACAACATAATGCGCAATACCCAGTAATTACAGTGGAAAAAAAAAACGATTCAACAGTGCAATCACTATGGAATGCATGCACCCATATTAACATAAATTTAGGGAAATCTCAAAATTACTGAGAGGAAATTTCATTCATGATCATTCTGGCATGTTCCTCTCTCCCTCTCTCCTGAGATGAGAGCTCAACGGATTCTTTATTTATAATAATAATGGATATGTACAAATAGATCTTCTCCTTATCTCCTAGGAAAAAACAGGCTTTTTCCCTTTTACACAATGATTTAAAGCTGAAGCTTTTCTATTTTTAACTAAAAAACATAGAAAGTCTATCCCAATTCTTTTTCCTAAACTATTTTTCCCATATCCTTTAGAAAAAGAATATTTACATAGCTTTACTTCCTATTTTAATAACAAAATACTAAAATTTCTCACACCCCCTTTTTATTCCATATTTACAAATGAAGAGGGTCTTGATGCTCCTGCATCATACACCCAACCTTAAAATTAATCATGATCCCCTGATCATGTGTTGGGATCTGTGTATGCCTGGATCCCACACCTTATGCTACAAGTCATCACTTGCTATTGCTCACTGCCTTTCTCCAGGTTTCCACACTTTATGCTGCATCTCTCCACTGGCTGTGCTCTCGCAATCTTCTGCTGTCTTCCTCTTGCTGCTGCTCTTTTGCTTCACTGCTGCTGGTCTCGTCCGGGATTCTTTCACCATCACCCACTTCATCAATTCAATTTCTCTATCTAATAGAATTTCTCCAACATCTTCAATAAAACCTGTATTCACAAAACAATTGTTAGGATAAAAAACATAAGGCATCAGTGCCTCTTCTGTTGCTACCATTGTTGTCTCAGTTGTCACTATGAATGTTGTTGCCACTGTCGCCATAGATGTTGCTACCTCCCACACTTCCTGCCCCTCTGCAACATGCTTTGGCTCATCATCTGCAATTTCATATGCAACTTCTTCTGCAACTTTTTCTTCTAGTTCACTGCACTGACCTCTTTCTTCTGCAATCTTCCCGTCATACTGTGGATTCTCCAGCCAGTATTCTAACAATGCAATTTCTCTGTAGCATCGCTGAAGCATATCATCCTCACCTGCATTCATACACAAACTTTCAGTATCAACTGTTACTTCCTTTATTTGTGCTTCAGACTGATTCACTTCCACAAGAACTTCCTCTTGTTTTGTAACAATTTTATAAGATGGCACATCCTCCTCAACACCTGTAATCACATCACCTGCAAACATACATAACTCATCAGTTTTTAAACTGCAAGTCTTTTTAGTCCTCACTGCTTCCTTCAACAGTTTGCTTTGAACAAATCTGCATGTGGGATTTTCAAATTTCATCTCTGGCACAAGAATTCTAAGTCGCTTTCTCACCAAGGCAATGAGAATTTGCCTCAACCTCCTCTGCAATTGTCGCCAAATCACTCTCTTTCCCTTCAGTGGAAATATCCATTTTCCTTTTTTCTTTTCCTGCTCCTGCAGCCGTTCTTCCAGTACTTGTAACTATGCCTTTATTTCTGCAATCTTTCTTTCTCGAACTCCTGTAGTCATCTCATCTCTGTGGCTTCTTTTTGAACCTATGCTTTCTCGTTTATGACTTTTTGTAGTCTTCTCCATCGCCAAAAGTTCTTCACCTATGCGTTGCATGAAGCCTCTGCCACAGCAAGCTCTTTTGCTGCCACTTACCTCACCAATCCTTCCCTCCGGATCTGGTCTTTTGGTAACCATTGGTCCTCTGTTGGAAGCTTTCGAGCATCCTCTACTGCTCCTGTAAGCTTCTCCCATCTGCAACTTTGTTCAACCTCTGTTGAATCCTCAGGTTCTGCCACATTCACTTCACTTCTCCTTCTTCCCACTGAGATTTCTTCACTCTTCTTGTAAATCAAAATTCATCAGTCCGAAAATCATCACATGCAATTAACAAAAACACTTGAACCTTCAAAAAGAGTTGCTCCGGCTCTGATACCACTTGATGCAAGCCTCAACCAGACCTGCATATAACCAGGATCTTTTTCTCTTTCACTCATGCATATGAAAGCACGAACCTCAAATCAACATCCACAATGCCTGGCAAATTCAACATTTAACATTTGAATGCGGAAAGTTTTCAAAATAATAAAACTCACAATCCTCATACCATTAACCTTCACTTTGCACGGGCGCTACAGCTCAACACTTTACATTTGAGGTCAAACCAATTCATCATTCCAATGTTCCCATAGAAAACCAAGGATCTGTTTCGTCCTACTTTTCAATGCGCCCAACTCAGCATGCATTCGCCCGACTGTATTCACTTTGACTGATAGGGTTGTGGACAGCCAATGTTACTGCGCAGGAGTTGCTTCTCAAAAACTACACACACAACAGTAGTCTTGCTCTAAACAGCTCGCACCAGCAGGCAGACCTTGCCTCTGTCTCCTTGAAACGCATTCGTTCCTTAAAACGCATTCAACACACATCCATATAAAATATTGAATACATGTCAGTTAGCCAAGAAATTGCCCCATTGTTTTATACAACTGACTTCAATACACGTTGATGTAGCATGGATCAGGCATCGAGCTCATACACTTCAGTGACGTTGATGTAGCATGGCTCAGGCATCGAGTTCATACCCGCACTTCAGTGGCGTTATGGTAGCACGGCTCAGACATTTTCCTGCGGTAGCAATGGAATGATAAACAAGTCGCTGGAACGCATAATTATATGCTATTGGCCACTGCATTGGTAATGTTCATAGAACTGTTAGAACGGCCAGGGGTATTGCTATTTGAAAAATCCCACCGCTGAGAAACTACGCCAAGATGAGATTTCCAACGCTTCCAAACAGATTCGCCATGATATCTAAAATTATTTCAATCTCTCATGTTCCTCCTCACGGCGACTTTATGAGATTGATTTTAACCTTCTTGCAATTTCACCCAACTTCAATCTATCCACAATATCATGGTTTACGCCTGCTAATTGTAGGAATTATTATTACAGACAGAAATCTGCATAGTAATTATAGATTATAATTAAGAGCCTCCTCGTGTTAATGCCTTTCTTGAGCGGCGACAATTATAAGTTTAAAAGAAACAGACCACACAGAAAAGAAACAACATAATGCGCAATACCCAGTAATTACAGTGGAAAAAGAAAAATGATTCAACAGTGCAATCACTATGGGATGCATCCACCCATATTAACAGAAATTTAGGGAAATCTCAAAATTACCGAGAGGAAATTTCATTGATGATCATTCTAGCATGCTCCTCCTTCCCTCTCTCCTGAGATGAGATCTTAGCGGATTCTTTATTTATAATAATAATGGATATGTACAAATAGATCTTCTCCTTATCTCCTAGGAAAAAACAGGCTTTTCCCCTTTTACACAATGATTTAAAGCTGAAGCTTTTCTATTTTTAACTGAAAAACATAGAAGGTCTATCCCAATTCTTTTTCCTAAACTATTTTTCCCATATCCTTTAGAAAAAGAATATTTACATAGCTTTACTTCCTATTTTAATAACAAAATACTAAGAATATTTACATAGCTTTACTTCCTATTTTAATAACAAAATACTAAAATTTCTCACACCCCATTTTTATTCCATATTTACAAATGAAGAGGGTCTTGATGATCCGCATCACTTTCACCCAATTTTCATTTCTTATAACTCCTAAAACAATAAAAGTTGAAATGATAACAATGCAAAATTTAAACTAACATCCAAATCATCATAAATACCTTACAAAATTTTCATTTTTGTTTTACGGCTACTTGATTCATCACCTGAATAATTTCTAACATAATTTCAATTTGTTGATCTCCTTGAAGATCCATAATGTTCATAATATCTATGTTCATATTATCTTGGAGCGCTTGATGACATGATTTTGATTGGTGTCTTCTCTTGTGATTCTTGCTGCTCTTCACTTTCCATCATCCGGATACAGTGCCGAACAATTTTTTATTTAGATTACGGTGATTTTCTCATTCTTGCTGCTCTTCACTTTCCATCATTCGGTTACAGGCCCGAACAATTTTTTATTTAGATTACGGTGATTTTGTTCTCACGGTGTTAATTTAAAGCAAACTTAATCTAAATTTTTCTCTTTTTAGAGGTTCAGCGTTGTCTCCATTCTTTGCATACTTTTCTTATTGCGCTGCTGCACTTCACATTTGAGCGCTGCCCCTTTTTCTTCTCTACTTTTATGGCAGATTTAACTTCATATTTTTCCCTTATAAAAGGTCTTCATCAAAGAGTGACTGTTAAGACAGTTCAACAACAAAAAATTACAAGCTCCCCTTTAATGTGTGCTTGTCTTCTTTTGGCAGACTCTTCTCAAAACAAATTTAGATCCACTGGGGAGTTCAAGAGATTTTCAGATTGCCTTTCCTTCCTTCTCCATACTTGTGTAACTTTCTTCTTTTGCATGGGTCTAGCTTGTGTAAGAGCCCATGTCAAGTTACAATCTCGTGCCATATGACTAATGTCATGACCCTTGAAAAATTCAACATTGTTCATGAATAAAAATTCATGATTTCTTCTTGTGAAATTATTTCTTGGAGATTGTCGGGGACCACAACATCTATCTCCATGAAATTCTCTACAGTCTTTTGCCATATGACCAAAGTTTGAGCAAGAATAACAATAACCAAAAAATGAACTTTGGTACCTGGGAGATGGAGGTTTCCTTGATGTACTTCTGAAGCCTTGCTGCCTTGAGATCCTTTGATGATCACCATTGCCTTTTGCCTTTTTGCCATCAGCTACATTTCTTCTTGGAGCTGGTTTTCTACTTGGAGCAGGATTTCTTCTATCAGCCTTCATTTTTCTCCTTGCCTTTGCTGGAACTAGGAGCATCACCATTTCTTTCTGGCTTCTTCACATCTCCTTTGCTTAAAGCATTTTCATCCTTGTTTGAGGATTCACCTACATACCCAAGTCCTGATTTATCAGATGGAGATCTATGATAACTGAGCATGTCATCCAAAGCTTGAGAGCTCTTCATGATCTTGTTCATCCCTTCAACCTTCTTCCTGAGGAGGACAATCTCTTCTTCCAATCTTTCACACTCATTATTCTTCTTTGCAAGTTGTTCCTCAGTTTCTTCCTTGCTACGAGTAGCTTCAGCTGCTACTATTTTAAGGGAGATGATATCTGACTTCATTTTGGAGATTTCTTCATTCTTAGCTTGACTGCTCTCCATTTTCTTCTCAGCTTCTTGTGCCTGCTTCTTGGCTTCTTGTAGCTCAGACTTAAGGGAGGATACCTCTACCTTGTACTGTCCAATCTCTTCTACAAGTTTGTTCACTCTCTTGTGCCTTTGTTCAAGTTGACTTGACAAGGCATCTTCCTGCTTCTTTGCTTTATTCAACTGATTTGTCATGGATATGACTTCTTCATGATGCTTCCTTTTGCTTTCATCAAGTTCCTTCTTAAGCTTGGCAAGCTCTTCATCCCTTTCTTGCATTTGAAGCTTGATGAGGTCAACCTTCTCATTTTCAGCTTCTATGATGGGTTCAGAATTTTCTTCTTGATTCATGGTCATGGTCAGTGCTCCCTTTGCATGAAGCTCATGCAGTCTGTCCCATATATCCTTTGCTGATGCATATTTTCCTAGATTCTTCTTTACAGAATCAGGCAGCCCATCCAAGATTGTCTTTGCTGCTTTTGCATTGTACTTCTTGGATTCTCCATCCATTTTGCTATCATCAATCACTGACTCCCAAATTTCAATCCCTTGAGACCCTAAGAAAGTCCTCATTTTTATTTCCCATATATCAAAGTTCCCATCAAACTTTGAAGCCTCAAATAGAATGCTTTCAAGTAGATTGTCTTCTATTTTAATAGAAGAGGGAGACACAACCTTAGGGGATTTGGACACTTTCTTCTTTCACCTTGCCATTCCTAACTATTTTTAAAATCCCTGACTGTGTTTTTAAAATGACTCACTCTTTCTTCAACAACAACTCAAAAACTTGAGAAATACCTGAATACCTTTGGTTGAAACTTCACACAGCTGGAGAAGCTTTACTGCTGCTGCAACAAGGGTCTTTCCTTCAGCTTCTTTGACACTTCAAAGAGCATGAATCTGCTCTGTCACCATCAAAGAGCCTAGACTAGCTCTGATACCACTGTTGGGGATTTTTGTGGGGAAAATCCCAAAAACACAAAAATTTAAACACACAGAGGCAATGCTCTGTTTCCTTTACTCCAGGATCATTTGTGCACAGGGAAGGTTAAAAAAATTACACAGAACAGAGCATTCCACCACCATAAAATGATTTCTATTCATTAAAACAAAATTACTAATACATATTCATCCTCTTTCATTCAGAGGGATTCACCAAAACATTACAAAAGAAATTACTCTGTCTCCTTTGAAATTTTACACCACTGTGTGTAAAAATTTCATTTACATTCACTGCTGTGTGAAAACAAAAATTACATAGATTTACAGTTTTACCTTTTCACTGCTGTGTGAAACAATTCATGGTTTTACATACTTCCCCTGGTTTTCTCCTTTCACCTCTCGGCCTTTCCTCGTGCACTGCTGTGCGTTTTTACATTACTTACTTCCCTGGTCTTCATTCGATGCTGCGAACCAAATCTTAACCTCTCGTGTGCAAAACTAAAAACTTAAAGTCAACTCTCATTCGAAAAGCGTCGACAAAAGTCTTTCTTATGTGATTTACGCTGAAGCTCTTCTTATAACTATGACAAATCATAGAAGTCTCAATTCTACAAAACTATTTTTTTTACTTGATCCGTGAAAATAAAAAACTACATGCGTAAAACAAACAAAAACACTAAATTTAATTCTTTCACCTATATCTACGAACGCCATTTAATTCTCAGCATGGCGAAGGTACTTCATAAATTAATTTACTGGTGAAAGACAAAACTTTACGCATTCTGCATGCCCTGCAGAGTGTACCCAGCTTTGACCTTGATCCGACGGCAGAGAATCCAGGAGCAGATCGGACGAATATCAGATGACCATTTTTGACCGACTTTTATCGTCCGATAAGTGTCAGAGGGTGATGTCACCCCTCATCCACGCGTCAGCTCCAGGTTTTATCGGAGTCCCTAAGTATGGAAACCACCTTTATGCAAAAGCGGTGCGATATGCTTACCGGTGGTTTGTGGTTTTACTTTGGTGGTTTCGGGGAATGGTATGACTGCGTGCTCCGCGGTTGAAATTACAAACTCAACACTCCCCTTTAATTTCAACTGCTGGGCATTCGATCTTACCCAAACACTTCCTCACATAGAGAGATTCACCAACTGCTTATGATGCAGTTCCACAAACAACAAAATAGTCTTCCTCTTAATAGAGGGATTAACCTGAAACTGTGCTTAAGAGCACCTTCCTCATGACAGAGGGATACACCATAACAATTTGCTGAAGAACACCTTCCTCTTGACAGAGGGATTCACCTGTGACTATGCTGAAAAGCATCATCCTCTTGATAGAGGGATTTACCATGTGTATGCTAAAAAGCATCTTCCTCTTGACAGAGGGATTTACCATGACACTGTGCTGAAAAGCACCTTCCTCTTTAACAGAGGGATTCACTAAGAACTTCACTTCCTCTCACGGAGGGATTACTGCCAAACACTGATTTAGATGCAGTTTCAAAACAAAACATTCATTGTACTGTTGTGCATACTCATTACATTGTTCTTTTATGCTGCTACATATTCTCTGCTGCACTGTTGTGCCATCTTCTTTGTTGCGTCTACCCCACACTGCCGTGTCTACACTTGCTGTTGTGTTGCTGCACTTCACTTACATTTCTTTGCAAAGTCTGCATTGCTATGCATTCTTCAAAGACAGAATACTCTGTCTTTTCTGGAACAATTACTCTATCCCACCTTACAAATTTACACTGCTGTGTGTAAACATTTCTTATATTCACTGTTGTTGCGTATGTTGCATTTCAATTCAATGAACAACACATTCACTATACTTACATTTACTGCTGTAAAGGAAAAAATTTCTTTTACAACTGCTGTTGTCCATTACCTTTCATTTCTTCAACAAAAACTTCATGCTGCTGCATTTTCTTATTTGCATTGCTGTGTAAAAACACATTTCTTCATTCTCTCTTAGTTCTGGTTTCATTTTCTTCGCACTACTGTGCTTCTCCTTCTTGCCATCATGCTGCTGCCTTTTTTTATGCGCTGCTATCCATACCCATAACCATAGACTCTGTCATCCCTGGGATTTTATTTGCTGCTGCGTTGCCTCTGCAATTTGCACTGTGGCTGCCTTTTGTTTCATCATACTGCTGTGTGCCCATTACACTAACTCTTTTACTCTCCATTACTTGCACATAGAGAGAAATCATCCTCACGCTGTTTTGCGCTGCATTCTCCACACAACAAAAAAAAATTAACACGGGTTGCTTCCTTTTCTTTTTACACCCTTGCTTCACACAATCTTAGTCTTCATTCATTTTTTTTACACAATGCACTCCTGTGCAGTTCCTTTCATTTTTCTGTTGCCACACATTATCATTCACCCATGTGCATTAAAAATCTGCTGTCCCTGTTTCTCTTTATGCATTTCTTTGCATGCTGCATTGCTTATGAAGAAAAACATTACATTTTTTTTACTGCTGTGTATTGTACTCACTCTGTTGTGAGTATGTTCTCTCACATTACATAGAAGGAAACTACCTTCCATTGCTATGCATTTCAATGCATGTGCTCCATAACAAAAAATTCAAAAACTGTTGTTTTATGTTCTATCTTCCCACTGCTGTGAGGGTCTCCATGCTTTGCATACTTTTCTTATTGCGCTGCTGCACTTCACATTTGAGCGCTGCCCCTTTTTCTTCTCTGCTTTTATGGCAGATTTAACTTTCTATTTTTCCCTTATAAAAGGTCTTCATCAAAGAGTGACTGTTAAGGCAGTTCAGCAACAAAAATTACAAGCTCCCCTTTAATGTGTGCTTGTCTTCTTTTGGCAGACTCTTCTCAAAACAAATTTAGATCCACTGGGGAGTTCAAAGATTTTCAGATTGCCTTTCCTTCCTTCTCCATACTTGTGTAACTTTCTTCTTTTGCATGGGTCTAGCTTGTGTAAGAGCCCATGTCAAGTTACAATCTCGTGCCATATGCCCAATGTCATGACACTTGAAACATTCAACATTTTTCATGAATAAAAAATCATGATTTCTTCTTGTGAAATTATTTCTTGGAGATTGTCGGGGACCACAACATCTATCTCCATGAAATGCTCTACAGTCTTTTGCCATATGACCAAAGTTTGAACAAGAATAACAATAACCAAAAAATGAACTTTGGTACCTGGAAGATGGAGGTTTCCTTGACGTACTTCTGAAGCCTTGCTGCCTTGAGATCCTTTGCTGATCACCATTGCCTTTTGCCTTTTTGCCATCAGCTACATTTCTTCTTGGAGCTGATTTTCTACTTGGAGCTGGATTTCTTCTATGGCAGCCTTCATTTTTCTCCTTGCCTTTGC